>CM042973.1:10543097-10795620 GCA_023678885.1 Pogostemon cablin
TGGGGAAAATTCTTCCACCCTTCGAATACAAAATCGGATCTAAAATCCAAATACGTTCCCAAATGGCAGAACCTAGACTTGTTAGAATCTAAGCCTACTTCATATGTAGGCTTCCACTGCCTGTGAACAGCGCACACAAAATATACGGGAATAATAGTAGACAACTAACGTTGAACCAAGTGTTACAACACCAGTACAAACACTATGACAGAAACCTATCTAGGATCTTTTACACGATATAGTGGGATTGCCTTTTTGATCACTTGACTTGGCAACTAGCAGCTTCCATTTATAGATGGCTGCAGGCTCCAAATTGATGAGTGGCCCACGTAGGAGATGTAGAAACCACCCATGCAGGCTCAAATAACCGCCCACTAAGAGAGGTAGTTATTTTCACCTTCTAGATCCTTCTAGAGCTTCTAGATCTTTCCAATTTGCTCCAGGGTCTTCAAGGTCTGCGTTTGACTTAGTCTTCGCATCCAACACGTTCAGCACTTCAACCGCAACAACCCTGAAAGCAACATTAAGCACAACACCAGTCGAAATAACAAAACAACGTTAGTGGTTAATAAAACAACTGGTGGAGGATAGGTGTGATTCCAGATGTGATGACACTGGTCTCAACACTTCACATCAACAACACGATTTGAGCAAAGATTTGAAAATACTCCTAAAACACTTAAAAAAATTAAATTCAAATCCATTGATTTGAAATCCATTCATTTAAAATCTTGAATTTATAAATCCGCAAATTTCATTTTGTACTTAAATATGAAGGAGGAATTTATAAATCCCTCCTCAAATCATTCCATCCAAACACAACCTAATTAAATTACATAATTTTATAACTTTTATATTCGTTTATTCATAAATTATAATGTTTGTTTGAGGTTGACATTATTTCTAAAAAAATTAATTTCGATCTTATATATATATATATATATATATATATATATATATATATATATATATATATATATATATATATATATATATATATATATATATTTGGATTTTCCAATTACATACAAAAGTAACTTTAATATTGATGAATAAGAGAAGAAGAAGAAAGTTTGAAGTCACGAATTTACCAACCCAAAACATAACTCGGCCCAACTATGAAAAGAAAAAAATTGTATTTCTTGTTAGTCCCACATTGGGCTAGGTTGAATTGACAAACAATATTATATTGTCGAACACCGCAAATACAGATTGTCCCTTTGGGGACATCCTAAAAATTAGAATAATACAGAGAAGATTAGCATGGCCCCTGCAAACGGATGAAATGCATAAATCGAGAAATGGTCCAAATATTTTTTATCGAATTTCTCCCAAATATATATATATATATATATATATATATATATATATATATATTATTAATTTTATATCTATTTTTATATATTAATATATCAATTATGCAATGGAAGAATTTCAAATGACACGGTTTGAGCATATATTTGAAAATCCTCCCAAAATAACAAAAAAATATCAAATTCAAATCCATTTATTTGAAATCCATTCATTTAAAATCTTGGATTAATAAATCCATAAATTTTATTTTGTACCCAAATATGAAGGAGTGATTTATAAATTCCTCCTCAAACCATTCCATCCAAACACACTCTAAATAAATTACGTAAATTTTATAACTTTAAATTTATTTATTCATTATGTTTGTTTGAAGTTGACATTGTTTCTAAAAATAATTAATATCAATCTGAGAGTGTGTGTGTGTATATATATATATATTATTTTAATTGCCCAATTACATTAAAGCCTAATTAAACACAAACGTAACTTTAATGTTGAAGATTAAGAGAAGAAGAAGAAAGTTTGAGGCCACGAATTTACCAACCCAAAACATAACTCGGCCCAACTACGAAAAGCCCAAAAGTGTATTTCTTGTTTTATCTCACATCGGTCTAGGTTGAATTGACAAACAACATTATATAGTCGAACACCGTAACTACAGATTGTCCCTTCGGGGACATCCTCAAATTGGAAAGATACATAGAAGATTAGCATGGTCTGCGCAAGGATGACACGCATAAATCGAGAAATGGTCTAAATATTTTTTGTCAAATTTCTCCCAAATATATATATATATATATATATATATATATATATATATATATATATATATTAATTTTATATATTATTTTTATATATTAATATATCAATTACACAATGGAAGGATTTCAAATGACACGGTTTGTGCAAAGATTTGAAAATCCTCCCAAAACAACTAAAAAATATCAAAGTCAAATCCATTGATTTGAAATCCATTCATTTAAAATCTTAGATTTATAAATCCGTAAATTTTATTTTGTACCCAAACATGAAGGAGGGATTTATAAATCCCTTCTCAAATTATTCCAGCCAAACACACCCTAATTAAATTACGAAAATTTTATAACTTTAAATTTATTTATTCATAATGTTTGTTTGTCGTTGACATTACTTCTAAAAACAATTAATATCAATCTAAAAATTCTACTGTGAACCTAAGTATAAGAATCTAAATTCGAGTAATCACATACATAATTTGTATATTATTAAATAAAAATATACTTTGGCATCAATTTTAGGGAGTTTCATAGTCACTTTTGTAAAGGATGGCTTCTTGCATTAGTCTTGTCGGCATTAATTCCTTTGATGGTCCTATTTGGTGGCATTGTGTATTTTCTTAGATTTAAGATGATTCTTCGACACATAAAGCATATGATGATGATGCCAATGTAGTCCAACAAACAATTGGAATTTTTTAATTGTGTATGTAGTGTCATCACATTCGTTCTTAAAATTTTTAGTTTATTATATTTAGTTTATTATTAATAATCTTAATTTTTCTATTAATATTTTATAAATAAAAAAAGACAAATTCTCTTGTGAGACATTATATATGTGAGACGGTTTGTGAGACGTGTTAAAGTATGTCTATTATATAGATAAAGTATGCTTAATAATTGTTAAAGTATGTTTTCTAAAGTATGATAAATTATGAATTAAAGTATGATTTTAGAGTATTATAATATGATTTATTATTGACATACTTTAACTACAAATAAACATACTTTACTTATATAATAATCATACTTTAGTAATGGATTGATCCATCTCACAACTGTATCACAAAAAATCCATCTCACAAGAGAGTTTCTCATAAAAAATTTTAGGTGGTGTCATCCTTTCCTCTTAGAAAATTTTTGTGTATATAATATCACCACGTTCATTCCTATATACGTAGCGCTATCATGTTAATCTTGCAATTAATATTTTCACATTAATAATAATTAAAATAAAAAATAAATTGATTATATACATATTAAATAAAAATCTAAACATGATAATATACAGAATAGTGATTCTGGTGAGAATTAGCTAAGATTGCGAGTTTATATAGTTCTATCTCATGATATTAGATCCATAAAATGGTAAAACAAAAATATTTGTTTAAATTTATTGATATTTTTAAATAATATAGTACTCCCTCCGTCCACCCGAAAGGTCCATATTTTGCCATTTTGGCGTCCGCACCAAAGGTCCACATTTCTCTTTTTAAACACATGGGACCCACACACATCACTAATACAATAAATTTATGGGACCCATACACCCCACTAATACAATTACCAACTACACCTTAAATAATAATACTCCTTAATCCACGTGCAAAAAGCAAATGTCCACCTTTGTGGCGGACGGAGGGAGTAATAAAATTTAATTAAAAATACTTTAATTAGTAATTAATTTTCTATTATATTTTAAATATTTATTGTATAATTGATATGGGTATCAAATTAAAGATTTTAAAAAGATGAATAATTTGATATAATTTTTATTAATAATAGAGATGTATAAAGAGAATTATAAATGTTTGAATTTTTTCATCTATCCAAATTAAAATCTAAAAAGTACTAATAAAAAATAAAGTACACCATTGAAATTCTAAATTGGCACATCATCTAAGAACATAAAAAATATTTGTGGAACAAATTAATTCAAGAGTGAAAAGTAAAAGGTAAAATAAATTGATGCAACCTAAAAAAATACGATTTCGAAAAAATAAAAGGATTCCAATCGTAGTTGAATATGTATATACATATATCTATGCACTTTCCAAGAAGGTGGAGAGAATATAACATGTTCACATTGGGCTAAACTCTGAAAACCACGCCGAAATAATGGAGTGTATGAAGTAGTCGGGCAGCACCAATGCACTACAGTTACCATCTCTGCCAGCGCTCTATCGTTCTATTCGTCCTCCAATTCTGATGAAAATATGAAAACATAAAGTACTAAATCACTTTATTCTGTGACCACCAATCTAGACATAACTAAAATTATAGTGATTGTAAATTTCATATTCACATACTTATAGAATGAACATGTTTCTGTATGTTCTATAAATTTCCTCTATGAAAAAGTTAATTATAGGAATTGGTTTCTTACAATTACAACAATTGAAGTTGTGGTCATGAATACAGTCTAGACATACCTTTCTGGAAGATTATGAATTGATCACAGAGCGAGTGATAAAGTCATGGCCCCTCGAAGCTCAATGATAGATATCTTATATAAGTTTAGGTTGTCAGAGAGTGTCTTTAAATGTATGAAATAACTAAGCACAAGGAGGTCGAGGAGGTGTAATAAGATGAGAGATAGATAATACAAGAAAACTCTTAGCAACATACCACTATACCTAAGAGCTTTTTGATGCTTCATTTGGTATTTTTCTGTGGACAGGTCTAGCTAGTTGACCAGAAAAGCACATGAGAACATATTTTGAGCTTTGCAAGGAACAAGTAAAACAAATTTAATTTTTAAAAACAAGAATGATGAAAAAAGTTTTGATCGTATTTGCTTATGTACACTTTTCTTAATATATACACAATACAGAAATCTTGAGAATCAAGAAAATCCCCTAAAATCAGGAAACAATTCCTACAATTAAGTAAATCAAATATTCATAATTATTCTACATATTATCTAGAACATTCTATGGGGTGGAAGCATTTATACGCCCTCGCAAGACATTCCATCAGCAACAGAGATCTGGGAGCGTAAAAGTTCAAACAGTGGTCGAGAAAGTGACTTGGTAAGGATATCTGCTAGTTGATCAAAGGTATTGACATGAGAGACTTGAAGAAGTCACGCTCTGTAAGATCACGGAAAAAATGGATGTCAATTGTGATGTGTATCATACGAGAGTGCAAGACAGAATGCAATAACAGTCGAGTTACTCTGGTGATATTATCCCAAGATCATGAAATAGGTGCTTGATCCAACAAACTTCAGCTGTAGCAGAAGCTAAGGCATGATATTCAGCTTCGGTGGATGAACATGCAACTCTATTTTGTTTTCGTGATCGCCATGAAATCGGGTTTGGACTAAGAAAAACAACAAAGGCAGATGTGGACGTTCCATCAAGTATATTTTCTTCAAAATCAGAATCTGTGAAGGCGGTGACTGTTAGATCAGTGGGGTGTTGGGCAATAGGCCATGGTGATGAGTACCTTTCAAATATCAAAATAGTCGTTTGAGAACAAGCCAATCATTATTTGTCGGAGAGGACATGAACTGAGCAAGTTTGTTGACAGTAAATGATACGTCTGGATGAGATATGATGAGATATTAGAGTCCTCAAATGGCTCATCTGTACTCAATAGCATCAACAGAAAAGATTTGATCAGAAGAAGACTTACCATTCATAAGAGTGTATAGAGGTTTTTCACCCTCCATTCTATGACGATGTAGAAGGTCAATATTTGTGATAAGAAAAGTCCTTCTTTGCATGAGGCTACTTCAACGCCTAGGAAATAAGTAAGAGGCCCCAAATCTTTAACAGCGAAATGTGACTGGAAGTGAGTGATGACATTTTCTATGATGGAATTATCGGAACCTTTGATAATCAAGTCTTGCAAATAAATGAGGACAAACATATGAACAAAGCCTTAATTTATGCAATGTGAAAAGAGACGTGTCTACACAAGATTGGGTGAGACCAAAGTCAATCAAGGATGAACTAAGGGCATACTACCACTCCCATTGTGCTTGTTTAAGCTCGTAAAGTGTTTTACATAGACAACATGCATGAGATGGGTGAGAGAGATCCTGAAAACCTGGTGGTTGATACATGTAGTCGGGCTTTGCAAGAGTTCCATGTAGAAATGTGTTGCTTATGTCAAGCTGTCGAAGAGACTATTGGTTCATAAAAGAAATAGATAATATAGCACGAATGGTTACTAGCTTGATCATCGAGCTGAATGTTTCATTGTAATCGACACCTGGCCGTTGATGGAAACCCTTAGTAATAAGACGGGCTTTGAACTTATCAATGTTGCCATCCGATTTTCTTTTTATTCAGAAAATCTATTTGCAACCAATGATATTTACATTAGGAGGTGGTGAAACCAGATCCCATGTACCATGTTTGAATAAGGCGGTGAATTCTTTCGACATAGCAGAACGCTATCAAGGATCAGAGAGAGCTTGTGATACACATGATGTTTATTCATGTTCCTTGCATCTCACCTTCCTGCCATAGTCATTGTTATACCACAATTATATGTATATATATATATATATATTATTTTATTGATTATAAGCACATGTTTAATTTAATTGGATAAGGCAGTGAATTGGATGAGTACTTTAGTGAACTTGATCCCCAAGTTTACCTTCTTATTTGTACTAACAAACAAAATAGAGAAAACGGGAGGCTAAATTGATTCACTTTATTATAGGTTCATCTTCTTCCTCTTTTTTCTACAAATGATTTTTTTAGTAAAATAAATATATAGAATTCCTCTCTTGTCATCACACACTCACGTATACATACACATATATATATAGACTTCATCTTTCTTCTTTTTTTTCATTCTGTTGCTATTTGAGTTATTTGTTTTACAAATTATTCTTACTCTTACCATATCATATTATATACGAAAATGATCGTCTCGATATGTAGATTCCAAATATATAACTCTTTTGTTAAATAGATTTTGTATGTGTTAGAAAAGATCCGTCGAAGCTTTTAACCCTTTAATGGTGTATTTTGTTTCGTTGGGACATAACTTTGATATTATAGGCCATTTTGAAGCCCTCCTCATGAGGATCACAAATATATAATTTGTTTTAAATTTGGACGTGAAATGAAGAAGATGGGAAGAGACCCACTTCGTGTTAAAATTTTGTCCCATTTAAACTTCGTTATTTTCATGAAAAATTGATATGCATGTGATCCTTGTCTTACGAGGACTCTACTTTTGGATTTTTAAATGAAGTTGTATAACTCAAGTTGGGTCATTTTGTAATAAAGTTAAATTTTAGGGTAAGTTTAAATGAGAATTTAATATAATGCAGGGACTTTATTGCAATTTATTAAAAAATATATTAATAATAATAACTTTTAAATTTTAGAACTTACTATTCAGTAAGTACGTTATGCAGTACTAAAAAACTTAAGTTATGTGTGTGCGTGTATTAAATATTAATTATTATTATGTTTTATTTAGTTATTTATTTATTATTTATTATTTATCTTATTTTATTTTATTATTTATTTAATATATTTTTATTTATTATTTATTTAATATATTTTTATTATTTAATATAAATTTTTATATTAAATATTAAATATAAATTTGTCACTATTATTATTTTTAGGTGTAGAATCTTTATTTAATATTAGTTTTTAATAAAATTAATGTCATTTATGTCCATATTTTTAATATTACGATTTATTATTATTTTAAACTTTTAAAAGAAATATGTAATTCTATTTATAAATATTTGAATTTAACTCATTGTATTTAATGATTAATTATTTATATTCTCTTAAGTTTATAATTAGTATATTATTAATTACTCCCTCCGTCCCAGAAAAGATGACACACTTTTCATTTTGGGTTGTCCCACAAAAGTTTGCACATTCCTAAAAAAGCAAAAAGTCAAACACAATTACCCTTCTCCATACACTTTATTTACAAAAAAATCACCCTTACCTAACACACCTAACATACTTTATCATTTATTTATTACCAAAAAATACCATAATACCCCTAAAAGTCACCACTTTATTAATCTCCGTGCCAGGAAAGGGGGTGCAATCTTTTCTGGGACGGAGGGAGTATATAATAATAACTAGTTTATTTTAATTATATTAGAAATTTAGTTTTAGTAATATGAATTATTATTATAAGTGGAACTCAGTTTAGTAAATTCTTGCAGGCATACTTGAGACACAAGAACGGGTGTAGTCCAGCTCACTATTTTTTAGAAAGTTCAAGGTGGGGGTAACTTTCACTCTTTACTATGTGCTACATTTTATGTCATGATTTCTATGTTAAGATGTGATATGTATTACTTATATGTCATGTTATGTGTCATATGTGCTTTTAGTTCGATGACAAATATATTTTTACTAACACTTGTACGGGGTGACGACTCGGTGCACATATACCAACTAACAAAAGTTACTAGCTACGTCTGTTCAGTACTAAAATGTATTTCAAAGTATGCTAACATCGTACTGGGATGACGGTCCGGTGCACATATACCAACTAACACAAGTTATCGGATGACGGTTCGATCTAAAATATTTTCATTAAGTTATCGAACGACAATGTGCAAATTATTTTATTAAATTGGCATATGTTACATTTTATGGTATATTTGGCATGCATATTTATTTTTAATTGTGCAATCATTTAAGTTAACCCACTGAGTGTATTTTAGACATTCACCCCTTATTGATTTTCAGAACAATGCTTAGAAGATGAAGAGGCCCCTGCAGATGTCCCAAGCCCATAGATGTAACAGCCCAAAATACCATTTTCATATACATTAACTAAAAAGAATATAGGCTTAAGATTTCTTAATACTTAATTTTATAAATCCTAATATTTCAACATTTATAACCTTAAATCATCGTATTTTTTTAGGATAAACACATATACTTCAAATACATAAGATTTTTCCTAAATGATACGCATGTTCGACGTCTTAATATACCTAAAGAAGTTCATTACACCGAACGTACCAAACATAAGAATATAAGTAAAACACTTAAACTTAATACTTAGTTTCCCTAAATTAGTAATGCTTTATAACGGATCCACCACACCACCTCCACGCATCTCCAATTAACCTGAAATCACATGTGAAAGGGGTGAGCACTACAACCGCTCAGTGAAGAAACATGTAGCATAATTAAATATCATGTAATCCACTTGAATATTCACACAACAGTATAAACTTTTCAGTATTTGATAATCATGTAACTTTTAACTTGTATCATGTCGTTGGCCAACTAAAAACTATGCACGGTGATGTGTACCCCATAAAGGACCGTCGTCCCCGCGGAAATATATTTTATGCACTGTAACACTTATTGCATATCACAGAACATAGCATATTCTCATATCGTTTCATGTCATACACATCGCAGAACATCAAATTCATCACATAAAATTTAAAAGTAAACATATAACCCCACCTTCGATCGAATAAAAGCGAAAGATTTTAAAGTATTATCCGCCTTCACTCACAGAAAACCCTAAAAACCACAAATATTAAGAAATCAATATAATATAATTGAATATATGTAATTGACAATTGAGAAAAATAACCAAAACGATGTCCTACCCCATAAAACTTACGAAAGAAATCAATTCATATCATATCTATGAGTAAGCGTAGGATAATTTCTAATAGAATGAATTTTATGTGGAAGGGAAAGATTGGAGAAAGAAGACAAATGAGAACTATGGATAAAATTGAAAGGAAAGAGTTTGGAAGAAATTATAGAAAGTTTGGACGAAAACTTGATAAAAATTATCGAAAGAACTGACGAACTTGAGAAAACCATCGAAGGGACGACTTGCATTGAGGAGATGATGAGAGGCAGTGTAACTGCCTCCGAGATCGTGCAGGATTTGAATTTTTTTTTACGAATAAAAGGAAACGTCATCTGACTATTTTGTTTAAAAAATTTCGATAATAATAATTAATTAATAAATATAATATCCATATCTCCTATTCTTAAATTTGAAATGTATATAATAAATACCTATTAAATAAAAATAAATTTATGGGGTATTACAATAGATGACTTATATTATGTCTTATATTTTAGTATTTTATTAAAAACTTTATTTCAGATATATCATCTGAACGTACTTGTTTTGGATATTTCACTCTACTCGGGTGAGTAGATGCTAATATGTAAAAGAATCTCTATGTAACTTTTGCTTTATTATAATATCGCTTTTGGGATTTTTTATTAATTCCGCCGTGCATTCTCGACCCCTTTATTATTATATTGGAAATTGTATATTTAGTAGCGTCCCAACCCCATAGCATAACCCGGGGCGTTACAGTCATAGTCATCTTCTTCATCATCCACGGCTTCCTGCCATCGTCATTGTCATCTTCTTCATCGTCCATGGCATTGTATTTCTCTATGTCGACAAGGCTGTCAAAGATTTGATAAGAGAGATTGATAGTGGTGAGAAACATGTAAATTTTACAGAGTGGTGTGCTTCACTACCAAATTGTTGTCGTCTCCACCGACACCTTCATCCGTCAGTTGAACTGATTTGGAATAGGAGTCATAGCCGTCTCTATGCAAGAAAGAAATGACTCTTATTCAAAATCGATTGGATTATGAACATAGATTACAATTTTTTTAATTTTGTAAATACAAAATTTTAAATTATTTTATTTATTTGTATTCTTCTAATTTTTGTTATTTTGATGAGTTCATGATAATCATCCCTGTTCTTATGCTGATTGATAAATCAATCTTTTTGTAATATATTGAATCCGATAAAAATAGAAAAAAGAGCCTAAACAAAACATAGCAATACGCAAGAAATGTTTTTGCATCAGTAGATAAAATTAAAACCCCACATCACAATATTATACAGATCAATGTGCTTCACTCATTGTGCAAAAAATTTTAAAAAGTTGTGCAGTAATATAGATTGTGCATACTTTTTAACATATTATGCAACAATATAAATAGGTTGTGCAATATTTTAAACCATGTCTTGCAGTGATATAATCGTATCGTGCAACAAACTAATTATACTCTTAAATGTGTTGTGCAACCATATAAGGTGTATTGTGTAACAATTTAAAAATGTTTATAATAATTATGATGTGCGGATTTATGAGAGATGGATTCTCATGATTGGTTTGTTCAACAATAATATAACTATTGTGCAATAAATATAATTGTATTATTAAATTATGTAATACTGTTGTGCAATAATATAATTGTGTTGTAAAACAATTTAACTGTATTATGCAGATTTATACACTTGTTGTGAAAATATACATTTAAACACTATTATTTTCTAATTATTTACTATTAGTTAATCTGGGTATAAGATGAATACGTGCATAAAAAATTTGAATTTTATTCATAAATATACTCACTCTGTCCCGCATTAACGTTTACGTTTGTTTTTTGCACGTAGATTAAGAGATATAATATTATAATGTCTAGTAAAGTGAGATAAATAATATTAAATGTAATGTGGGTAGTTGTATTAGTGTTGTGTGTTGGCCCTATATGAAATAACAAATTATTTTATGTGGGGCCAACTTGACAAAAAAAATATAAACCTTAACTTTAGACAGATCATAATAGAAAATGTAAACCTTCTGCTCGCTACCATCCATTTCTTTCCGGTGAAAGTTGCTCCAAAATCAGAAATTCTTGTTCATCTCCATAGTTATTGTGAAACTTGGAATTTAATGAAGAATAAATAAGTATGGATAAGAGTGGAATTACTAACAATGTCAAATTATTTTCTTCTGGTTTTCATCATGAATCATAAACTCTTAACTATGTTATAAAATATTCAGCGGGTAAGACGTTGCGAGTGTCGACATTGATGGAATCATTCATAGAATCTAAACAAAGTGAACCAGCTTCCTCTTCTTCTCTACTGTGATGTAGAGTATTTATTAGACGTGTGGATTTTTAATGTTTTGATTAAATTGATTTATTTATAATCATTTTTGGCTGCTCTAAGTTCGACCTTTTGCATAAAGGTTGTCAAGTGTTATGAAATATAACATCTTGTGGGTTTACCAAATTGGAAACATCACGAACAGTCAAACTGTATTAAGAAATCATTTGCATTAGCTAGAAGTTTAAGCATGGTCTATAAAAGAATTTAAATAATTGTAACTCTTTTTTCTAATCTTTTACTTTTATAATGAAAAAATTACTCATAGGTACACACTTTGTACCCTAAATTACAAGGAGATACAATGAATTCAAATAATTACTCTCACATACAAAATATTAAAGTAAAATACCAAATATAACCTTAATTCATTATAATCTCATACACTTCTAAACCACAAATCCTAAACCCCTCACCCTCACATTGCCGCCGTCGGACCACCATCGGACCGCTGTCAGACCACCATCGGTCGGCCATCGGCCCAACGCCGGAGAGTAGGAGTATATAATTTTTCGCTGCACATGACATTTTTTTGCTGCACACACTTTTTTTACTGCACATAATTTTTGCTGCACACACTTTTTTTACTGCACATAACTTTTGCTGCACATGAACTTTTATGCTGCACACAAGTATTTATGTGCAGCACATTGTAAGGGTAATATTGGAATATCACTATATATTTATGTAGTTTGTTGTAATATTTTTGTACGTTTGTATCTCATAGTAATTAAGGAGATTCCAATATACCTAACAGTAATTACCCCAATATAGGAAAAATTTCTCATAGGTACACACTTTGTACCCATAATTACTGTGAGATACATTGATTTAAAAAAATTACTCTCACATACAAAATATTAAAGTAAAATACCAAATATAACCCTAAACTCATACACTTTTAAACCACAAACCCTAAACCCCTCACCCACCCACTGCCATCGATGGACCTCCGCTGACCGATCGCTGGCCGATCGCCGGACCGCCTCCGAATATACACTTTTTTTGCTGCATACACTTTTTTTACTGCGCATACTTTTTTTACTACACACACTTTTGCTGCACACGAACTTTTATGATGCACGGAAATATTTATGTGCAGCACATTGTAAGGGTAATATTGGAATATCACTATATATTTATGTAGTTAATAGTAATATTTTTGTATGTTTGTATCTCATAGTAATAAAGGATTTTTTAGTGTACCTAGTAGTAATACTCCATTAAATATAAAAATATATTAAAACTTATTAATATTATTATTATTTATTATTTTAAATATTATTTATAAGTTACTAAGAGAGAGAATAAAGAAAACAATATTAGTTAAAATGTTAAATTATTAAAGTACTTATAATATTCGTATTAAACTAAATTAAATCTTCATAAGAAATTACTTAGAATAAAATATTAATTGTAAGATTATAAAATATATTAATTACTTTAAATATTAAATTACTTAAAATAAAATATTAGTTGTATCATTAAGATTAGTTTAATCTTAATATATATAAAAAGTAGAATAAATCCAGTCCTGACCATCTGTTTTTCAAACAAATCTCAGCCACCCATTAAAATAATTAAATAATTGTAATTATGACTTTTTCAAATTAGGAAATAATTTAGTCCAAATCCTTACCATCTATTTCTCAAACAAATCTAAGTCAATTGTAATTATGACTTTTTCAAATTAGAAAATAAGATATTGTTTAATAATAATAAATATATTATTTGAATATATTCAAAATTTTTAAATAAATCTCAGCCACCAATTAAATAATTAAATAATTACAATTATTTTTTTTTTTTACTTTTTTAAATCAGAAAATAAGATATTGGGAGGATTACTACTAGGTACACTAAAAAATCCTTAATCATTATAGGATACAAACATACAAAAATATTACTACTAACTACATAAATATATAGTGATATTCCAATATTACCCCTAAAATGTGCTGCACATAAATATTTGTGTACAGCAAAAGTGTGTGCAGTAAAAAAAAATGTGTGTGCAGCAAAAAATTGTGGTGGTCCTGCAAAGCTCTATCGGCGGCAGTCCCATGACTTTTCGGCGGTCGGTCGGCGGTCCGGCAAGGCTCCGGCGGCAGTCCAGCAACTTTTCGACAGCTGACCGGTGGTCCGGCAGTGGGTGAGTGTTTAGAGTTTGTGGTTTAAAAGTGTATGGGTTTAGGGTTATATTTGGTATTTTACTTTAATATTTTAAATCAATGTACCTCATAGTAATTATGGGTACAAAGTGTGTACCTACAAGTAATTTTTCCTAAGATATTATTCATTAAAAGTTGAATAATAATAAATATATTATTTGAATATATTCAAAAATTTCAAACAAATCCCAGTCATTCATTAAAATAATTAAATAGTTGTAATTATGACTTTATTAAAGGGTTTATTACTCATAGATACATAGTTTAGAGCATATTTACTTCAGAATACAAAGAAAAAAATAATTGCTATCAGCTACACAAATTAGTAGCAGTGATCCTAAATTGGCCTTCTCCTCTACGCAAGGATTTCACTCCCACCTGCCCATGGGTTCCTAAATTCGTTCGCAAAGGAAGATCTTGCCGTTGTTTGCTGCCGCTCATAATTTTTAGACGTCAGAGCTGGCTCGGGATTTTGGCTTCCAACAGATCTCCAGCCACTCACGTTCGTATATTTTGGCTGTTGCGATTTTTGTTTTCTTCGAATCCTTCAGAATTATTAGCGGCTAGTTGTGTCAAATCAGCTGCCGGATTCTGTCCAGAGTTCTGCTTTGTGGCTGCCACTTTTGGCTATCACCGATGTCCGGACATCCGTCGTCGATTATCAGATCTACCTCCAATTTCCGCAGTCAGGTCAGTTATTCCTCTTTTTGATTAATTAATTAATTCCAAACTTTTTCCCCAATCGATTTTATTGAGGTGGGATGAATCTGGGGATGTTTCTGTGGAAGGGTTTATTCATGGGGAGGACAATTGGAATGAGAAGTGATTTATGGCTGGAAGCAGGCTTAGCTTTCCTCAACAATGAGTTCAGGCTTCGCGAATTGGTTGTAAATTGACCAAAAATAGGGTAGCTCTCATGGTGACATGTCGTGATGAAAAAATTCTTGTAGCTAACAGAGGAGAGATTTCTATTCGTGTGATTCGGATTACTCATGAGATGGGGATCCTTTAGTTTGTCATTTACTCGACAATTGATAAAGATGCTCTTCATGTTAAACTAGCAGATGAATATGTTTGCATTGGAGAACCACCTAGCAGTCAATCGTAAGCCAGCACTCATGCTCTTCCCTCTATTGTTAAGAACGTTATTACATACTTGATTGATAATGTGCTCTGTGCTCACTGCTCAACTTAGCTATAATTTTAACTTAAAGACCTTGATATTCATTTAAAGAATCAATTATGCTAAATCAATTTGAGAATTTTGGTAGACTATTAGGAGCTAACATAATAGGATTTTGAATATTGACTTTTGAGAAATTAGCAATGCCAACGACAACATCACAAATTATTTAGGAATTAATAGAAGTTTAGTAAGAAGTGCATGTTCAGCTAGGTATTGAGTCTCTGGTCTAATTTCTATGACAGCATTTTATGACCATTTTACAGTTGGTTGGATTTTTTTTCCCTAAAATTTTTACCTTCCTGATATAAAATGCATGCACATTTCTTTATCAATAAGAAAGGCTTAAACTAATGAGATCTATGAGTGGAACTAATCTTGTATAGATGCCTGACTATTGACAGGCTGATCCTAGCACCTACGTGGGGACTAGATGTGGTTAGGTGGGCCAGATTTGGAAAAAATGGTGGTAGAAAGAGCAGTCTAGCACCTAAGGCGGTGTACATAATGGGCTTTCCCTTGCTTTTCTTCTCACAATGTCTGCTCGCATATACAATCTTATACGCTGTCTAGGGTACATCAAGTGATAACATTCTGAGAAAATTATAATTATCGCAAAGATATACAATTTATACTTCTTCACATATTTAAAAAATGGCTTTGGAAGAAAACCTAAGTTTGTTAAGGAATTCTGTAAAGGTTCATGATCATGGTGACCTTTTTTTCAGCTCTTTCTCCTTTCTTACTCAATTACATTGAATAATATTGACAACTTCCATTAGGCCTGAACTTTCATGGCCTATAGTTTTGGTCTGTGCTAATAGGATAAAATATACATCTTATGTGCAAAAACTATTGAGTGTCAAAGCATTCACTGGTACTTGTTAGTTTTCTTCTAGGGGTGAGGGAGTGGTGGACTATAACATCAGTCTTTGGGCCTGATTTTCTATAGTTCATTTAAAAGTGTACATTTAAAATGAAGTTCTATTCTTTTTATTCTGATCTCATTGGGAACATGTCTCTCATTTTTTAATGAGTTTCCTTACAGTTACTTGGCGATTCCAAATGTTTTATCTACTGCCATCAGCCGAGGATGTACTATGCTGCATCCTGGGTATGGTTTCCTTTCAGAGAATGCTATTTTTGTTGAGATGTGCCGAGAGCATGGAATTAATTTCATTGGACCAAATGTAAGTCTACTTATACCAACTCAACCTTGTATCTTGCGTCCATAGTTTGGAAACTCTACTTTGTCAGCAAATGCATGGGATTATGGGGTATGTGCACATATTTTTATGACAATTCTAGATATGGACTAATTTTGTATTCTAGGGTAAATGTGCTCTATATTGTGAATTTAGGAGTAATAAATCCATATTGTTATTTTTAGGTAATAAAAAAATATAAAGTAATAATGTGTGTGAAAAAGAGTGATAAATTTGAAATTAAAGTAACTTTTTTGATAAGATTGTTGGTGATGTTTCCTTCTTTTTTTTTGGGGGATGAAGGTTTTTTGTGGAACAAATAAATGAGAAAGGTTTTGTGAGATGATGGAAGTATAATATAACCTCATTATTTATGTTTTATTTTTATCTTTTTTATTCATGGATTATCCACTGTAAATCTTTGCATTCTTCAATAATCAGATGTCATACCATTTGTATATATTTACATAAATTGTGGTGAACCTGAAATATTGCGTAATTCTAGCTGTAGTGAAAGCTGGATATCCAAATCTACAAGAGTGCATGTTGAGAGATGGATATTGTGTCTGATTTAGTGTTAACAGATGACCAGTACTTTCTTCTCTGGTATGCTTATCTTATTTTTCCCCTTTTGAATTTGCTTAAGATTCTTTCTTGTTTTTGGGGTGTATAATATACATATATTACGATTTATATATGAACAAAGAAAAACAATCCTTGCTTGCTCAGGTATATATTTGTTCTTAAACAAACTGATTGACTGATGTAATAATTGGTTAATGAGTAGCTGATCATGTTATAATTGATTGACAGTTGAGAAGATGAAGAGTGGGGTGATGTGGATAAGGGGGGAAGGAGTGTTGTGTGGGGGAATTAGATAACAACAAGAATATTGATAGTGATGATTGGCAAGTGAAGGATAATTTGGAAGTGGGGATGTTTCTAACGATGATCACAGCTGCTGCATTAGAATTGATCTAAGGTTGGATATGGAGGAGAATGACTACTTACTCAGCATGGTGGAACCTAGTTCAAGTAGTGATTTCTTTATTTTAATGGTATATTAATCAACCATGTGATGAGAGTTTTCAGTGGTGGAATTTTTTGTCTTGAATATTGTATAAAATTACATGTTCATGTTAATTAGTCATGTAAGATTAATAAATATATTATGGCCTTCTCTTAATTCCATTATATTATATAAGCTAACTCTCACACTAGAGATTAATAAATATATTATGGCCTTCTCTTAATTCCATTATTATATATGCCTAACTTTCACACTAATCAAATAAGGGCTTCATCAAATCAATGTGCAAAAATCAATTTTGCACAATTTTCTATGTGGAGTTGGAATACGTGTAAAAGAAGACTTAGATTAAGAAATGTGCAAAATTATTGTGCAAAAATAAACTTTGCACAATTTTCTATGTAGTCGGGATACGTGGAAAATACGATTTAGGTTAAGAAATGTGCAAAATCGTTGTGAAAAAAACAATTTTTTATAATTTAATAAAAATGTGCAAAACAAAATATGCTAAAATAAAATTGTGAAAAATAAAATTGTGCAAATCCTAAACCCTCACCCACCCACCCACTCTCGGACTACCGCCGGAACTCCGGCGGCCGGTCGCTGGACATCCGCCGGAACTTAAAATGTGCAAAAAACATAATTGTGCAAACACATAGGGGTATTTATGGTATCACAATCATAATTGTGTAGTTATGAGTATTAGTGCTTTGAGTCATGTAGTTTATAGCAATTATGCATTATTTTATGTATCCAATAGTAAGTGACCCCTTTATTAAATAATTATAATTATGACTTTTTCAAATAAGGAAATAATTTAGTTTAAATCCTGAAAATTTATTTTACAAACAAATTTCAATCACCCATTAAAATAATTAAATAATGATAAGGGTTTAGGGTTTAAGGCATAATGAGGGTTTATGATTTAAGGGTTAAGGGTTTAGGATTTCCAGAAGGTTTAGGGTTTAGGGTTAAGAGTTTAGGATTTATGGCATAATATTTTCAGTCGGCTACCCATTAAAATAATTAAATAATTATAATTATGACTTTTTCAAATTAGTAAATAATTAATTAAACCAAATCCTGACCATCTATTTCTCAAACAAATTTAAGTCACCCATTAAAATAATTAAATAATTATAAGGGTTTAGGGTTTAGAGTTTATGGCATACTGTTTCCAGAGGATTTAGGGTTTATGACATAATGTTTTCAGTCAGCCACACATTAAAATAATTAAATAGTTGTAATTATAACTTTTTTAAATTAGAAAATAATTAAATCCAAATCCTGACCATCTATTTCTCAAACAAATCTCTGCCACCCATTAAAAAATTAAATAAATATAATTATAATTTTTTCAAATCAGGAAATAAGATATTATTTATTAAAAATAGAATAATATTAAATATATTATTTGAATATATTAAAAAATCTCAAACAAATTTCAGCCACCCATTAAAATAATTAAATAATTATAAGGGTTTAGGGTTTATCGCATAATGTTTATAGAGGGTTTAGGGTTTATGGCATAATGTTTCCAGAGATTCAGGGATTTAGGATTAAGGGTTTAGAATTTAGAGTTTCCAGAGTGTTTAGGGTTTATGATATAATTTTTTCAGAGAGTTTATCAATTATCGGTAGGGTATAGTGTTTTTCATGTGTATATATATATATATATAAATTCAAAAAATATATATAAATAATTTTTTTATAATGATTAATATAAAAATATCAACTTAAAAATAAAAGAAAGTAATTTAGTCCAAAACCTGACCATTTATTTCTCAAATAAATTTCAGTCACTCATTAAAATAATTAAAGATCTCGGTCACCCATAAAAATAATTAAATGATTGTAATTATAACTTTTTCAAATCAGGAAATAAGATATTATTTATTAGAATTGAATAATATTAAATATGTTATTTGAATATATTCAAAATTTTCAAACAAATATCAGCCACCCATTAAAATGATTAAATAATTGTAATTATAACTTTTTGAAATCAGGAAATAATTTAGTCTAAATCCCGAAATCTCAAGCACCCATTAAAATAATTAAATAATTATAATTGTGACTTTTTCAAATCAGAAAATAATTTAGTCCAAATCCTAACCATCTAATCTCAAACAAATCTCAGCCACCCATTAAAATAATTAAATAATTATAATTATGAATTTTCAAATTAGAAAATAAGATATTATTTATTAAAAATATAATATTAAATATGTAATTTGAATATATTTCAAATAAATTTCAACCACCTATTAAAATAATTAAATAATTATAATTATGACTTTCTCAACTTTTTTAAATTAGGAAATAAGATATTATTTATTAAAAATTGAATAATATTAAACATATTATTTGAATATATTAAAAAATATTAAACAAATCTCAGCCACCCATTAAAATAATTAAATAATTGTAATTATGACTTTTTCAAACCAAAAAATAATTTAGTCCAAATCTCAATCATCTATTTCTCAAACAAATTTCAGCCACCTATTAAAATAATTAAATAATTATAAAGATTTAGGGTTTAGAATTTATGGCATAATGTTTCCAGATGGTTTAGGGTTAAGGATTTAGCGTTTCATGAGAGTTTAGAGTTTAAGGTGTAGGATTTAGGTTTAGGTTTAGGTTTAGGATTTATGGTTTAAGGGCATAATATTTCAGTCGGTCACCCATTAAAATAATTAAATAATTATAATTATGACATTTTCAAATCAGTAAATAATTTAATTTAAATCCTGACCATCTATTTCTCAAACAAATCTCAGCCACCCATTAAAATAATTAAATAATTATAATTTTATTTTTTCAAATAAGAAAATAAGACATTATTTGTTAAAAATTGAATAGTATTAAAATATTATTTGAATATATTCAAAATTTTCAAACAAATCTCAACCACTCATTAAAATAATTAAATAATTATAATTCTAACTTTTTTCCGTCCAAATTTATTTCTCAAACAAATCTCAGCCACTCATTAAAATAATTAAATAATTATAATTATGACATTTTTAAATCTGAAAATAAGATATTATATATTAAAATTGAATAATATTAAATGTATTATTTGAATATATTCAAAAGATCTAAACAAATCTCAACCAGCCATTAAAATAATTAAATAATTGTATACACGAAATTTTAGATGAGTCTTTTAAATTATTTGCAATGGAAGTTTGGTTGAGTTAATTAACAGTAAAACATTTCATTAATTGATTGATATTTATAAATTAGTAATATAGAGTCTGATCTTATAATTTGAAAAAAGAAAATTTTATTGTTGAATTTTAAATATTAAAATTCTGCATTTTAACCTCATTGCAAAAGATATTAGTAAACTTATACTATTTGATCAATTTAACATGCTCGCAAGGTTTTATAAGTGCTTTGCTCCAAACTACATTAGACTTTAATATTTAAATATTAGGTTAGATGTAATTCAAATAAATATTATTTGGTTCAAATATCATAAAATTAAGTGAAGTTGTTGCCCTAAAAATAACACATCCCGTGCAACGCACAGGTTCAGTTACTAGTTAATAATAGGGATTAAATAAAATAATATTTAAATTGTTAAACTATTTAAAATAAAACATTAATTGCAGGATTAACATGAGAGCGCCACATATACAAATTTTTTCGAGAACGAAATGGCGACGCCATATACATAAATTTTTTTAAGGAGTAACGTGGTCACCACATACATAATTCTAAAATTTTATTTTTGGTAAGCACTTGTAAATTAATTGTATTAATTAATATATTAATAATGATTACTTAAAATAAAATATTAATTGCAAGATTAATATGAGAGCGCCACGTGTGTAATTTATTTCAGGAATGAACGTGATGACGTCACTTACACAAAATTTTTCAATATTAAAATTATACAATTTCATAAAAATAACTTAAAATATTCTTCTTAGATTAAATTAAATTTTCATGAACAAATTACTTAAAATAAAATATTAATTTTATTATTAAGACATTTAAAATACTTTAAAATTAAATTATTTAAAATAAAATATTATTTGCATTATTAAGATGGCAAAGACTTGTGTGAGAGCGTCTACTTAGAATTTAAATAATATAAAAAAATAGTTACATACACATAATTTATTTTTATTCAAATAGAATTCTAATTATTAAATAAAAATCAATAACATTATGATAACTTATTTCCGTGCAACGTAAGGGTCAAATGCTAGTTAACATTAAACTAAGTTGTTGATCCATATAAAAAATGAAAAGGTGTTATGTCTCAATGTAATTCTACAGCACTTAATTAACATTAAATTAATTAAGTTGTTGATCCATGAAAAAATGAAAAGTTTTTATGTCTCAATGTAATTCTTATTCCATCGTGTATCAATTTCCTGTGCTTATTATATTAATTATTAGATGATCATCAATATATATTAGATTAATTAAACTTGTTTAAATACTCCATAATTTAATTAATAAAAAATTTTACTATACTTAAAGAATAATTTAATATTAAAAGATACTTTATCATAAATAATAATAATAAAATGAATTCATACCGTTATATTTTTTACCGTTCGCATCCAAATAACATTATTTTTGATTGGAATCTTCATCACTCATTACAAATATTATCTAATTAGTTTTCTTGAATTTATCAACTCTTTTTCTTGGTACATATCAAATAATGAAATTTCATACCATCAATAAAATCAATTAATTAATTCATAATCCTAAACATCTAGTCAAACAACAAATCACTCCCCAAATAACAATTCCAATTCAAAATCTCAAAATAAAATCTTAAAAGATAATATAACTGATCAATATTCAACTAAAAAAAAGTAAGTTTATCTCATCAATATCTCTGTTTGAACACTTCCACTTTAAAACCTTAGATTTATTCAACTAAAAAAAGTAAATTGATCTCATATCTCTGCTTGAACACTTCTACTTTGAAACCTTAGATTTCAACGGTATTGAACGAATGCCCAAAATCCAAAGCTTGGAGACTTCCTCATCTTCACTTCAACGCCTACATCTCAAATTAGCATCCATGTTTATAGAGGAGATTTATTCTCTATTTGAAAATGCAAAAATATTTTTTAAATGGTTTGATTGACAAAAGGTCACCCCACTATTTATAATGTTTGATTAGACTATTCAATCCATCCATTCATTGAATGATTTTATGAATGCATTAATGATTTGGAGATGATGATTTTTATGCATGTACTCGCCATCCAATTGATTTTGTGAATGCATTAATGTATGTTAATATTGTATTTTATAATTAAATAATTCATTAAATAAATTATAAATTATAATTAGATAATCATAAACATAAATATAAATAATAAACAAAATACTATTATAGGTGAGATCATTAATATATGAAAAATTGAAAAGACGTCATAATTATATTTTGTTATTAATAATGAATAATATGAATAGACATTACATTAATATTTTGTTATTAATAATATATTTAGATAATAAATTAGGACTATGTTGCAAATAATAAAATGTCTAAAGGATAAAAGTGTAAAATTTCTCAAATAATTCACACTTTTATTTAATATAAGATAAGATTAAGATTTATCAACGAGAGTCTTCCCTAAACCCTATTTCATGCGAACCTTAATTTTATAAAATCACAATATTGTACATAAAAACTACTTTTTAAATATATAAACTACTCCTTCCGTAAATCTTCAATGTATCCATTTGCTTTTTGCACGTGAATTAAGGAGTATTATTATTTTATGTCTAGTGGGTAGTTGTATTAGTAGAGAGTGTGGGTCCCATATTTTATTTGTATTAGTGGAGTGTGTGAGTCCCATAGTCCAAAAAAAGAAATGGATAGATTAAGGATGGACGGCCCAAAATGATAAAATTAATAGATTGACAGTGGACGGAGGGAGTATTAATCTTTAAATAAAAAATATTTTGACCGTCCCACTTTAAATTTCACACTTTTCGTATTTGTCCATTCCATCCTAAACTCTTCCACAAAAAATAAAAATAAAAAATCATCATATCAAAGGAAACATCACTTCAATCCCAACCTCCAAAAGTACATACTCCCTCCGTCCCACCAAAATAGCATCATTTTACTATATTGGACGTTACATCCAAATTGCTACATTTTCCTCTTTTAGTAAAAAGGGTCCACCACTACCTATCACATCTCTCTAATACACATACCCACTTTATATAAAATAATAATACTCCTTAATCTACGTGTAAAAAGCAAATGCATCTCTTTGAGCGGGACGGAGGGAGTACTAATTATAAATTTACGACTATCACCTATACACATAACATACTTTATAATTTATTTATTGACAATAAATACTACATTATCTTCAAAAAGTGAATAAAGTTTGTCAAAATACAATTTTTCTTAAATTCCGTGCTTACAGTAACTGTGAATATTAAGTTAGGACGAAGTGATTATTATTTATTTCAATAAGAATATAAAAAAAATCATAACTTATCAAAATTTGAGAAACACTCTCTCTGTTCCAACTTTAATTTCACACTTATTATTTTGATCCGTCTTAATTTAACTTCACGCATCAAAAAGGAAAAAAATAACCCATTAATATTCTTCTAACATACTTTAATATCAAATTTGTCACTACATTTTTTATGTACATAATATATATTATTATTTATTTATTATCTAAAAATATAATACTATCCCCAAAAGTAAGTCAAAAATTATTTTTTATTAAACACTTTATCTAAATAAGTATGAAGTCGAATTTGAAATGGAGTGAGTAATGTTTACTACTCTTTTCGTCCGATTCAAAGGTATCCATTTCCCCTATTTAGTAAAAAAGAACACAGTCCACCACTTCCCTCTAATACAACTACCCACTCTACATATAATAATAATACTTCTTAATTCAGCCTTCACAGCCTAAACCCTTGCGCCGCATCCTCCTTCTTGTTCTGCCATGGCTGCTGCCGCACCAGAAACCCCTACCCTTCCTCTTTCCACCATGATTCACATGATCACCATTAAACTCACCTCTTCAAATTATTTGTTGTGCCATGCTCAGATTCATCCTCTCCTTACAAGTCAAAACTTTATGACTCTCGTTGATGGTTCTAGCCCGACTCATTCGGCATCCATCACCACTGATACTGGTGCGACGGTTAATAACCCGGCGTACACTTCGTGGTACGCTCGTGATCAAACCCTAAAACTCTTTCTCGTTTCCACTTTGACGGAGGAGTCTATGTCTGTTGTCATCGGTTGCAAGTCCGCTATGGATGTTTGGCAAGCCCTCGAATCAGCTTATCGTCACGGCTCCAAGGCTCGTGAATTAAGCCTCAAAGATGATCTTCTCTCCGCGAAACGTGGTTCACAGTCCGTCGCTGAGTATGATTGCCATTACAAATCAATCTGTGATCAACTTGCCGCCATTGGGAGGTCCATTGATGAATCCGACAAATCCCATTGGTTTTTGAGGGGCCTCGGTTCTTCTTTTTCCAACTTCACTGCCGCGCAATTGGGCCAGGATTCGTTGCCAGATTTTCAAACGCTGCTGGCCCGTGCTCAAAGCCATGAGATGTTTCACAAAACCGTGGAAGAAACGCATGTTGTCCAGCCCGCTTTCAACGCTGTTCAGCAACAGCAGCGTGGCCGGGGCAGCGATAGCAGCCCCTCTTCGTTTTTTCGTGGTCGCGGCAGAAATCGGGGCCGTGGACGTGGACGCGGCCCCCGTAACTTCAGTACTCGCTCCTTGTATTGTCAATTGTGCTGTCAAGAATCGAATCATCGAGCCTTCGATTGTCCACGCCGTTTTGATCGGGATTTTGATCGGCCTTCCCGTCAGGCGTCGACTGCCAACCTTGCCGAAGCCTTCTCGGCAAGTTGCTCCATCTCCTCTGATGCTTTAGATTGGTTCCTAGATACAGGTGCATCAACTCATATGACGTCAGATATTGATCATCTTGACTCTGCCTCACCTTATTCAGGATCTGATTCTGTCCAAGTCGGTAATGGTGCCACTCTATCGATATCTCATACTGGGTCGTTATCTATTACTAGTGATTTAACATTGCAGGATGTTCTTGTTGTCCCGGGGCTCACTAAAAATTTGTTATCCATTAGTAAATTGACCCATGATTATCCTGTGCGTGTCTTGTTTGATCATTCTCGGTTTCTTATTCAGAACAAAGACACAGGCCAGCTGCTTGCCACAGGAAAGCTTGAAGGTGGACTTTATGTTCTTGATTCACCTACTGCTGCTCTTACTGCTGTTACACGAAATAAAAGACTGCATGCTTCATTTGATTTGTGGCACAATAGACTTGGTCATGTTTCACATTCAGTTGTTTCTCTGTTGAATAAACTTGGAGTTGTTTCTGTTACTTCATTATTGCCTTCTCCAACTTTGTGTAGCTCTTGTCAATTGGCGAAGAGCAAGCGCTTACCTTTTAATAATAATTATAACCGTGCTGCAAAATTGCTTGATTTAGTGCATTGTGATCTGTGGGGTCCATCACATGTTGTATCTGAATCTGGCTTTCGTTACTATGCTATTTTCATTGATGATTACAGCAGGTTCACTTGGTTTTATCCACTGAAAGCCAAGTCAGAATTCTTTGATATTTTTGTTCGCTTTCAGTCGTTTGTGGAAAACCAATTTTCTGCTAAGATTAAGCAATTTCAGAGCGACGGAGGAACTGAGTTCACTAATCATCATTTACAATCTCATTTCTCTAATTGTGGGATTCACCATATCATGTCTTGTCCATATACACTGGCTCAAAATGGTCGTGCTGAGCGTAAGCACCGCCACATCACTGAAACAGGCTTATCACTATTGTTTCACTCATCCGTTCCTATGCATTTTTGGGTGGAGGCCTTCAGTTGTGCTGTCTTCACTATTAATCGACTCCCATCTCCTTTGTTGGGTCAGAAGTCGCCCTATGAGCTCGTCTATGGGCGCCTGCCAGCTTATGATGTTTTCCATGTTTTTGGTTGCTGTGTATATCCGTGTCTCAGGGACTACGTCCCAAATAAATTTGCTCCGAGAAGTTCAGCATGTGTTTTTCTCGGCTACAGCACGCAGCACAAGGGCTATAGATGTCTTGATACTTCTACCTCTCGTGTCTACATTAGTCGTCATGCTGTATTTGATGAACTCAGTTTTCCATACGCTTCAAAGTATTCACCACGGCCTGTCTTTGAACTCGATGTGTCTGAGTTTCGGGATTTACTACCGTTGCATTCTCCACGCAACTCGGCACCCACTTGCATAACGCGAGCCTCTGGCCGCGCGGCCTCTTTGTTTTGTCGGTTTTGCATCGACGAGGGCGTTCGAGCTTTGCCGGCACCGGAAACGAACCCTGCCCCGGTTATGGTCGACTTGCCTCCACCAAGTCCGCCTGCCTTACATATACCGCCACCGCCACCTGCTCCGCCCGTGTTTCAACGCACTCATAATATGCGCACTCGAGCCCAGCACGGTATATTTAAGCCACGTTATCCTGCTGACGTTGCTTTATTGCAGGCAAATTTGCTGTATTCTGCTCTCACAGCTGTCTCGGAACCCAAAGGCATAAAGTCTGCTTTGAAATCTCCTCTTTGGGTTTCTGCCATGAATGAAGAGATGGATGCTCTTCATTCGAACTCTACCTGGGAACTCGTTCCTCGGCCATCTGATGCTAATGTCGTTGGCTCCAAGTGGGTTTATCGCATTAAGTTTCTCGCTGATGGCAGTATTGACAGATACAAAGCGCGTCTGGTTGCGCAAGGTTTTAGCCAACTTCCTGGGTTTGACTTCACTCATACTTTCAGTCCGGTTGTCAAAACATCTACTGTTCGTATCATCTTATCTCTTGCTGTTATGCGTTCTTGGCCCTTGCATCAGCTTGACGTTAAGAATGCCTTTTTGAATGGTTCTTTAACCCAGCCTGTTTATATGGAACAGCCCCCGGGTTATGTTGATGCTACTCATCCTGCCCACGTTTGTAGGCTTAAAAAGGCCCTGTATGGCCTTCGCCAGGCTCCGTTGGCTTGGTACCAACGTCTTCGGTCTCTCTTTCTTCAGTTGGGCTTCGCCTGCAGCAGTGCCGATACTTCCCTCTTTGTGCTCAAATAGGGTTCCACTATTATGTATCTACTTGTTTATGTAGACGACATAGTCTTAACGGGGAATAGTAATGATACTGTTCGCCTGCTCATCTCTCGCATCCGCAAGGAATTCTCCATTAAGGACCTTGGTAAGCTTGGTTATTTCCTAGGCCTAGAAGTCACATATCCATCTTCTGGCCTCTTCCTCAGCCAGTCCAAATATGCTCGTGATATTCTGGTTCGAGCAGAGTTACTTGATTCGAAGCCCGTTGCTACTCCTTTGGCTCCTGGTGTTCCTTCACTGCTGCTGGTGAACCCTTCTCTGATCATACTCTCTACCGGTCTCTTGTTGGAGCACTTCAGTATTTAACCATCACTCGGCCGGATATTCCTTACTCTGTTAATACTGTAAGTCAGTTCCAACAAAACCCCACGGTGGACCATTTTCAGGCTGTCAAGCGCATACTTCGGTATGTTAAAGGGACCATTTCTCACGGTCTCCTTTTTTCGCCCGGTGAGAGTACTTTGGTTGGCTATTCGGATGCTGATTGGGCTAGGTGTATTGACACACGCCGTTCCACTTACGGTTACTCTATTTTTCTTGGTCCGAATCTAGTCTCTTGGAGTGCGAAGAAACAGCCTACAGTTTCTCGCTGAAGCTGCGAGTCAGAATATCGTGCTATGGCTAGCGCTGCTTCGGAATTAGTTTGGGTCTCGAATCTTCTTCGTGATCTCCATTCTCTTCCCAGATCGCCGCCTGTTCTTCTAAGTGATAACACGAGTGCGCTCTTTTTATCCCAGAATCCTGTTTCTCACAAGCGTGCAAAACATATTGACATTGACTGTCATTTCATTCAGGAGTTGGTCGAAAATGGCAAGCTTCAA
Source organism: Pogostemon cablin (assembly GCA_023678885.1). Taxonomy (NCBI): domain Eukaryota; kingdom Viridiplantae; phylum Streptophyta; class Magnoliopsida; order Lamiales; family Lamiaceae; genus Pogostemon; species Pogostemon cablin. Next base: position 10,571,658 of record CM042973.1, read on the forward strand.
ACTCGGTTCGTGCCTTCTGATATTCAGCTTGCCGATGTCTTCACGAAAAGCTTGGCTCGTCCGCAACTTGAGTTCTTCGGGTCCAAGCTTCGCGTGCTCACGAATCCCACGCTTTGCTTGCGGGGGGTGTAGACAAATATAGAAAAGATATTTAGCATATCTTGTACATATTGTATATTATTTTTAGTTCCGTTAATTACGCTTGTAATCTTGTATAATCAAGGAAGAATATTTCCTATCACAGGGCTAAATGACATCAAGCAGAGTTTTCATTAGATCTTCCATTCTCTGTTGCACCAGTCGCAAGATTCTCTCGTTCCCCTACACCAAAAGGGCTTTCTCCACTTCATATCCGTTCCTTCTTCTTCGTAAAGGTCCAATATATATATATATATATATATATATATATATTTATTTCATTTTAACAAAAGAGTAAATTATTTGATGAGGGATTCGAGATGACAGTTATCTTCACCAGGAAATCTCGTTTCTCCATTGTTTAGGGAGACTAACCACGAACAGAATTGGGATTCCGTTTAGCAGCATGAGTTCAACGACATCGTCGGCTTTACCCGTCGAGCAAGCTGAGAGAATACTGGAGGGCAGAAACGATCATCATGGAGGAGTGATAGTTGAAATGTCGAGTGAGCCCCTGGATCCTGTCGTTTTCGTCTCCTTGCTCAAAGCCTCTCTTAACCAATGGCGGCAACAGGTTCTTTTCATTTCTTATCGGCTCTGAGTATTATTGAATAATAACATCCACTCCGACCTCGTCTATTTGGGAATTTACATAGGAAATTGAAAAGAAAAAAAGAAAGTAAAAGATTGCTATTTCTTTGATATTAATAACAGAAGGATCGAATTGTCGTGAACCTTTTATTTTTAGTCCGTGTGTTTATGATGTTTACGATTTGAGCTAAAAGTGTTAGGAGTAATCCAATTTTTTTTAGGCACATATCAATTATTCACATTGTATATACTCCCTCTGCCCCATTTCAATGTTTATGTTTGATATTTTAATGTAAAGTGGGTAGTTGTATTAGTGTAGTATGTGAGTCCATGAAGATATATTAATTGTTTTGTGTAGAACCATCTAGGGAAATGTAAAGATTGAAATGAGACACCCAAATTAGAAATATGTAAAGATTAAAATGGGACGGGGAGTATATTCCATAATCATGGTGCAAAATTCTAGCTTGTATCACCCACATAAGTAGTTTTTCTTATGATGAACTAAGTAAACAATTCTTGTGTGATTCTTTATTGATTTCAGGAATCATTTAGTTGTTTTTTTCTCAACATTAAGGTGTGTTTCACAAATGAAAATTGTTATCTGTCTCTAAGTTCATTCGAGGAAGAGGGGAGTTCATGGGCTCGAATGAGACTTAGATTGAAACAGTTAAAATCACTTTTTTTTTCTTTCAAAAGTCAGATCTCTTAGCTTTTGCGTTAAGAAAATGATTTTCACTGTTCCACTGGGTTTGCAAACGCACTATTATGAACTATGATTGATATAAAGTAGTATGCAGGTTCTTTTTCATGTAAGCTATTCGGGGGAGGGAATAAGTAAACTTGCATTTTGAACTATTGATCCAGGTTGATGCCTCATCTATGATTACTTAGGTCAAAAAGACATCATCGAATTTTGAGTGTTTATTTTAATAATTAAACTTATGATTTCTGTGTGAAGATGTCTTTTTACTCCGTCCATTGAATAGATTCTATAGCAGGGTAAAAGAGGTGTCTGGATCAAAGTGCCAATAGAGCTTGTTAATCTTGTTGAACCTGCGGTTAGGGTTAGTTATTCCTATTCATATGCTTGAATTATTCTAGTATTGGAGGAAGCAGAGATTAAAGGCAATTGTCTTACTATATTGTGAACTTTATGCTATATGCATATAATGTTTCAGGAAGGATTCTACTTGCATCATGCTGAAGCTAAATACTTGATGCTGGTGTATTGGCTTCCTGGTGTTGCAAACACTCTTCCAGCTAATGCTTCCCATCGAGTGGGTATCGGTGCTTTTGTCTTGAATGAGAAAAATGAAGTAAGATCCCTTGTTTTTATTTCTTTTTTGAATTTCGGATTCAATTCACCAAATTCCTGCCAGTATTTTTCTAAGAACGGATACATTCCATATATTAATGCATCTGTATGACTAGTTGAGAATTTTTGTTCACATGTTTATATTGGTCATGCATCACTACTATTCTTCTAAATAGTTATGTCATCCTTACTCGTTTAAGTTTGCCGGTGTTTGTTCAATATTATTATAAGTCAAACAACAAACTTGCATCAGTCGTGTTTGAGAGCATTCACTGTTGTTACTGCATTGTTAACAACTCTGACATCTTGTTTAGCCATCAAATAGTAGTGTTCCCTTCTTGTTTAAGGACTTGCTGTCATTTTGTGATTAAAAATAAATCTTTAATACAATGCCTAAAACAAACCTATGTTGTATACAAAGAGCAGCTGATTATGATACTCTGCCCTGATCTTTTATCTACCTCTTCAATCTCTATATTTCATTTCTCTTATATCTTATTCATTGGGAGGAGAGAAGTTCCCAAATCACAACACAAGTTATAGAAATTAGCTTCTTGATGTGTTATTGTGTTCAAGTCTTCCTGCCTTGGATATCAAAATTAAGTTTGAAGTATGAGATAAGATTCTCTTATCTCAGATTAAGGTTCATTATTTTGAATATGTTTTGTTTCCTTATGCACTGTCACGATGTGCCATATTGGTTCTGCACGAAAGTGTGGAAGAGTGTATAAGGCATATAATTGGGGGATCTTTTCGCCTATGTTTTTGGGTTAAGTTAGGGCTTCCTAGCTTGTATGCCTTTGTCCGACCTGCTGGATTCGGACAGGCTGCGGAAAGGGGCTACCCGATGGTGGCCTGGGGTTTCTACCCAACAGAGCTTGCCACCCAAAGTGTGCCGTCCAGTTCAAAGGGGGATGGATTGTTTCAATATACTATATTGGTCCCATCCAAAAACTGTTGAAGGGCATATAAGTGGGGCCAACTGTTAACACTCAGAAATCAAACGAAAGATCGTTTGCCAATTAGCCAATATTCGGCTCCTCAAGAATAGTAATATTGATGATGTTCTTCCCCGTTCATAATCGACACTGATATAAGCAATAATAAGTAACCCTAAGCCCACCACACTAGGCCCATAATAATAAATAATAACACAGGAAATAATAATAATAATACTAAGTATGTGCTAAGCCCGATCAGCCCCATCTCGACGTCTTCTGCGATACACGATCAATGGCCTAGAAGGTACTTCTCCATCTCCTTCATTCCGCTCCATATCAACTCCCTCACGCTCAGAAACAAGCTTGTCCTCAAGGTTGAACCAAGGAAACTGTTGCTTGAAATCCTCCAGATTCCACCACCTAGCATCCTCTTCCGGCTGCCCAAGCCATTTCACGAGCACCTGGTCCGCTAGCCCATTCTCGGCCCCTATTCGCCTTGCCAATACCCGCTCCGGCTCGAACACTGGAACCTCCGGCAGCTCCAGAGAACTCGGCAACTCGGTCTCTACCGCATGGTTGCCCACTACCTTCTTGAGCTGCGACACATGAAACACGAGATGAACCCGACTTGACTCCGGCAGCCCCAACCTGTACGCCGCGGCCCCGACGCGAGCCAATACCGGGAAGGGTCCGTAATACTTGGCAGCCAGTTTGTGATGGGGTCGATTAGCCAATGACAGTTGTCGATGCTGACGCACCTTCAAGAACACATGATCCCCAACCTCAAATCTCACATCGCGACAATGGCGATTAGCTGAGCGCACCATCCTCTCTCTTGCTAGCATCAGATTATCATGCAAGCGCGACATCATCACATCCCTACTTTGCAACATATCGGACACTGCGGCCGATTGGCACTCCCCTGGCAAAAACCTCCGCAACGAGGGTGGCGACCGCCCATACACCACCTCAAATGGTGTCATTTGCGCCGCAGTCTGGAACGTCGTATTATACCAAATTCAGCCCATGCCACCCATTTTACCCATCTCCTCGGCTGCTCTCCCGCAAAACAGCGCAAATAGGTCTCCAACACTCTGTTTAAAACCTCCGTCTGCCCATCAGTCTCCGGATGATATGCCGAATTGAATTTGAGATGCGTCCCCGACATCCTAAAGAGCTCCTTCCAAAAAGTACTTACGAACAGCGGGTCGCGGTCGCTATCAATGGAACGAGGAATTCCATGTAAGCGAACGACGTCTCGCATGAAAGCTTCAGCCACTGTCTTTACCGATAGGACCCCGTTTAAGGCTATGAAATGACCATACTTCGACAGACGGTCCACCACAACCAGCACAAGAGTGTACCCCTGAGACTTCAGCAATGCCATAATGAAATCCATCGATACATCCTCCCAGACTACCTCAGGCACCGGCAATGGATGCAACAAACCCCCCGGCGATATAGCCTCATACTTTGCCTTCTGGCAAACCAAACATTTCGCCACATACTCACGTACCGCTCGAAACATCCCACGCCAATAGACACTGGCAGCTATTCTCTTGTAAGTACGTAAGGACCTCGCATGGCCCCCCAACGGGGTGTCATGGAACTCGTGCATCAGCCTCGGAATCCACAGAGAGTTGGAAGCCAACACGATCCTCCCTTTGTGAAAAAGCTTACCACCCCGTATCTCGAATCCCGGGCGTCGATCCGGATCCTCCCGCAGGTCGTTCATCACACTTTGAATGTAACTATCTCCAGACTGCTCGGACATCACATCCACCAGCTCACCCCAATTCACACTACTGATTGCTAACAAACTGCTGTCACCACCACGCCTTGAGAGGGCGTCCGCCGCCGTGTTGGCGGTACCCGGCTTGTACTCAATAGTAAAATCAAACCCCATCAACTTAGCCACCCAATTCTGCTGTGCAGGCGTAACAATCTTCTGAGACAAAAGGTGTTTCAAACTGCTGTGGTCCGTGCGAACAGTAAATTGTCGGCCCACCAAGTACGGCCTCCAATGTTGGACGGCTAGTACCAAGCCCATCATCTCCCTTTCATAAGCCGAGCGTGATATAGTCCTTTCCGCCAACGACTTGCTGAAATAAGCAATCGGCCGGCCATCCTGCATTAACACTGCGCTAATACACGTCCCAGAGGCGTCACACTCCACCACGAACGGCCTCCTGAAATCGGGCATGGCTAACACGGGGGCTGTCGTCAGGGCCCCCTTCAATTCCTGAAATGCAGCCTCGGCCTCGGCTGTCCATGCGAACGGGCTGGGAGCCATTTTTTTAAGCAGCGCTGTCAGTGGTCGTGCAATACGCCCATATTCTCGAACGAACCGGCGATAATAACCAGTTAATCCGAGGAACCCCCTCACGTCGCGACACTCTGCGGGCGAGGCCATTCTTCCACCGCCTTAACTTTTCCGGGTCCATCCCTAACCCTGCAGCAGAAATTATATGGCCCAAATACTCCACCTTCCGACAGCCAAACGTGCACTTCTTCCGATTTACCTTATATTTATTATCTTGCAAAATCTGCAGGACCAACTCCAAGTGCTCCCTATGCTGATGCCACGACCTGATGTACACCAATATATCGTCAAAAAATACTAATACAAATTTCCTCAAATAAGGGCGGAATAAATCATTCATCGCCGCCTGGAAGGTGGCAGACGCATTTGTCAGACCAAAAGGCATCACCAAAAATTCGTAGTGCCCACTGTGAGTCCGGAAAGCTGTTTTGTGAATATTCCTCTCCTCCATCCTGATTTGATGATAGCCGGAACGGAGATCTATCTTAGAAAAATCGCCGCCCCAGACAGCTCATCTAACATCTCCTGAATCACCGGAATGGGATACTTATTTAACACCGTCATTTTATTGAGCTCCCTGTAATCCACACAAAACTGCTAACTACCATCCTTCTTCCTGACCAGCAACATCTGACTGCTGAAAGGACTGGAACTAGGTTGAATTATTCCTGCTAAGAGCATGTCGGCAACCAATCGTTCTATTTCGTCTTTTTGCGTCTGTCCGTACATGTATGACCTCACCGACACCGGCCCAGCACCGGAAGGTAAGTCGATCCGGTGCTCGGTCCCACGCTTTGGCGGCAGCCCCTCAGGCTCGCCGAAAACTCCATCAAATCGAGACAACACCTCCTCGACCCCCGTTGCCGACGGTCCCATTCCTCTCGGTGACCCCCCTTCCATCACTACGACCCACAGCTCCCCATCCTTGATCTGCTCTAGTTCCCGAATACTGATTTGTCCACGGATCTTCCCTCAGAGTCACCATACAGCCCCCATAGCTAAATTTCATCGTCAGATCGCCCCAATTAGTTATCACCTCTCCTAAAGTAGCTAACCATTCCATTCCTAAGATCAAATCCACTCCTCCCAACGGAAATCCATGGAAGTCAGCCACCACACTAACATCTCCAACCTCGACCACCACCTCTCGGCAAATCCCGCCGATTCCAAACGCCGTCCGTCACCAAGTTGGACCCCAAAACGGCTCGACTTGTCTGCCCTCAACCCGAGCCTCTCCATCAATGAATGGGCAATGAAGTTGTGGCTGGTCCCACTGTCCACCAAAACAGTTACACCACTCCCCCGCAGTTTACCACCAATCCGCATAGTACGGGGCCCTGTAATTCCAGCCATGGAGTACAATGGAAGTGTTGCATCCTTCTTGCCCCCATCAGCCAGCAATTCCGCCTCCTCCAACGCCGTTCTCCCGTCCTCCTCACGAGGGGCCAAACCTTCTCGTGGAAATCAAAGCAATTCAAATCAAGCTACTCATCTTCTTCTGCCAGCAGAATGTTGAGTTGCCTCATGGAGCATTGATGCCCTGGTGAGTACGTCTTCTTACAACGATAACACAACCCCTTTGCGCGAAGATCGCTCATCTCCTGTGGGGACATTCTAGCAAAACGAGGGGCAAATGAGGAACTGCCCACCGATGTTGATCTAGCGGGCTGACCTTGGAGGAAAGGTCTCGGTGACGGGGTGGCCGTCGACCCCGTGGGCCGGCTGTTCAGCCTCGCTACAGAACTGATCCCCGAAGTCGCCGTCGCCATCGCCGTGGTTCGGCCATATGGCAGCGATCGGGTAAACCCCCCGCTTGGGCCTTTTGAAAAACAGCTTCCGCCAGGCGCACCCAGGTTGAATTCTACATCGCGGGCCAATTCCATGGCTGTCTCCAGATCTGGCGGTCGGAGGAGTCGCAACCAGTTACGAACCTCGTCTGTCAAACCAGTCATAAAATACCCCAGGTAATGCTTGTCGCTGAGACCCGGCACCTGACTTGCCAACTGCACAAACGTCGTCACATACTCTTCCACCGAATCCATCTGCCTAACGGAAGATAAACGTTCAAAGGGACTTTCTATGAAACGTGTGTCGAAGCGGCTTATAAGAACTTCCGTGAATTCATCCCAGGTCATGTCGGGCTTCCTGGATTGAGTCCACGTGAACCAATATAGGGCGGAACCCTCCATGGCCACCATGGCAGCCTCTAATTTCAACTCCGCCGGCGTCCGATGCAATTTAAATTGTTGGTTGGCCCTAGCCAGCCAGCCGAGGGGATCAGCGCCATCGAAAACCGGAAGTGTAGGGGGTGTGGGTGCCTTGTCTGTCTCGACAGCCGCCAGCACCGCCAATCCCAGTGTGGCAGACTCCGCCCCATCGTTTCCCCTCTGTCGCGGTGCTGATGCGGATGCCACGTCCGTCCCGCAGGTAGCAGCACGGGCGGTCGCAACTGAGAGTCCGGCCACTGATGCAGTAAGCCCGGCTAATGTCTTGGCAATCTCTTTCAATTGCCTGGAAAAGTCAGCCTGCTCCGCCGCCATCTTCTCCATATTCTCGCTCATCGCCAATTGCTTCGTCTCTACATCCTCTAGCCGTTGTTCCTGGCGTGTAATCGTCATTGCGGGTGAGTCGATCCGGTAGGTCGGACCAATTGTTAACACTCAGAAATCAAACGAAAGATCGTTTACCAATTAGCCAATATTCGGCTCAAGAATAGTAATATTGATGATGTTCTTCCCCGTTCATAATCGACACTGATATAAGCAATAATAAGTAACCCTAAGCCCACCACACTAGGCCCATAATAATAAATAATAACACAGGAAATAATAATAATAATACTAAGTGCTAAGCCCGATCAGCCCCATCTCGACGTCTTCTGCGATACACGATCAATGGCCTAGAAGGTACTTCTCCATCTCCCTCATTCCGCTCCATATCACCAACCCTTACCTTCGACCATAGTCTTGGTTAAGCTAGGGCTCCTAGCTTATGTGACTAACAATTTTTATTAACTTCTTGTAAACTTGTGACATCACATGGGCAGCACACCAGCGTAGTGTGTTCCTGCTGCATCATAAACAGCGTTGGCCTCTTTTCTTGATCATATCAGAATCTCGTGAGTAACTTGTGTTGGTTGTTTCTAATAGAAACATCTCCAGTTTTTAAAAAGGAATACTTGTCCTTTTTTTTAAAAAAAAAAATCCGTCTTTTTCTTTTTCTGAAGGAACTGTACCATCTGAAAGGCAGACCGCAGCAAATTCTTCATACAATGCCCTGAAGAATGCCCGTATTGTTTATTCATCTCAGCCTTAATAGTATTCATGGCTAAAATGTTTTTTAAGCTTCACGACATAAATTGTTCTGGATATTAGTTTCCTGATATTCTTTTAATCTCGGAGATCATGATTTTTTGAAGTGAAAGTAAAAACATTCCTATGTCAGATTCATGTTCTTAATTTTGGGCTTCTGAAAAAGAAGAAACTCCCAATTTTATAAATCCCATAATTTCTTACAGGTGCTTGTAGTTCAAGAGAAAAGTGGGCCACTCCGTGGAACGGGTGTCTGGAAGTTTCCTACTGGGGTTGTTGATGAGGTGGGTCTTGCTAGTTGGTTTGTATGCAATGACTGGAAAAAATCATCAAATAATGAACAATTGCTCATCCTCTGCAGTAAATACGTGTATGTTCACAGGGTGAAGATATATGTGATGCTGCTGTGAGAGAAGTGAAAGAAGAAACTGGAGTAAGACAATTTCTCAATCTTTTGTAATTTGATGAAGTGTAAATAGTGGTTGAATTCTGATCATTGTACTGTTCTTTGCTGTGGTTTGTGTCTCAGGTTGACTCGAAATTTTTAGAAATACTTGCATTCAGGTACATCCCCAATGCAAATTTGTACCATGTACTTCAAGCATGCATTATCTTCTTCCCTAAATTGTTAGCTTTGTTTTATTTGTGAGCTGCAGACAAAGTCACAAATCTTTTTTTGAGAAGTGGAATATTCTTCGTGTGTATGCTGCAACCGCTCTCGCTCGACATCCAGCCACAGGAATCAGAAATAGAGGCTGCCCAGGTTTTCTTGAAACCTATTTACAAATAATAACTATGGGTGTGTTCGGATTGAGGGAGTCGAGGATAATCCAATAGTTGCCCTTTGAATTGATATAAATATGAACACAATTAAATGAATTGAGTAGGGCCAACACTTCTCATGGGTAGACTTTCTTGAGACGGATAAGAAGCGATAACATTTTAATAAAAAGTGATAATGGTACAATGAATTATTTCATGAACAATTTATAGTATAAATAAAAAGTGATAACATTTTTAATGAAAAGTAGTAATTAATATCTTTGACAAAAAGTGATAACAATTTAAAAAAAACATAAATATGGTCTCACGCAAGTGTTCCTAAATAGCTTTGCGATTCATTTTTATAATTTCAATTCAAATCCCTTAACTCAAAAACAACTGATGTATTTGTACATAGAGTTGAATATTCTACTTGATTATTGGCGTACAATACGTCTTTCACCCCCCCAGCAATATACATAACTGGAATTCGTTCTGTTGATTGAAATTATAATTCTCTAATTTAGTTTACATGTTGCAGTGGGTGCCATATGAAGAATACATAGCACAACCATTGATCCAGAAACATGATCTGCTTATGAAAATTGCTGATGTATGTGCAGCAAAGAAGGATGGAAAGTATTCTGGATTTTAACCAATACCAGCCACAACTGCCTTCTCTCCGCTCAATGGCTTCTTGTACGTATATAGCCAAGGCCTCGACTCTTTCTCCAAGTCTTAAATCCCATAAACAAACATGAGAAAATCTGGAAAAGAACATAGGTTACATCCACATCCAATATATTGTGCATCTACCATTACAAACGTCCCCCGTTTCGTTCTGTACTCACCTAATACTAGTGAGGTGTACTGGCAACATGATCATAGGAGATGTTTTGATAGAAGAACTAGCAATTGTGAGTGTATTGAAGCTTGAATGTGCCATCGTATTGCAACTAATTATTTACGATTCTTCATTTGGATTATACAAATACACGAGTGTATGAAATTGATTTTTGTGAACCCTGATTTTGTCATTCTATATTAGTCTCTTGCCTTTGAGATATGAGATTTGCCCGAATGGTTCACGTCTTGCTCTTTGGGCTTTATTGTCCGTTATTCACGTCTTGCTCTTAGGGCTTTATTGCCCGTTCAAGTTTATTTATTTCGTATTGATTAAGAGTTTATGCTCTTGCTTGTGCATGAAAGAGAATTTTATTCATTTCACAAAAAATTGTGCCAGTTTTGTCTCACGAAATGAATTGTTTATTACTTGTACCGAATTAAGTAGACATTATTCCTCGCGTTTGGGTGTCCATCAATATTGATTTTACTCTTTATAAAATGAAATATTACTGCTAAAAGTGATGAATTATTACTTTTTTGGATGATAAATTATTACCTCTATTTATATTATGTTATGATTTGAGTTGTGTTAGAAGAAAGAGAGGCTCTGGGCCTCTGATATCATATTTGAGGAGTCCATGTAATGCATTATTGTTGTGTTCATTTAGAATCAAACAAGCCGTGAGAGGTCATATCACTTGTGGTTAAATGAAAAAGTTAATATGTTGGATTTTATCATAATAATACAAGAAAACCACATACTAATTTATGTAGATGAAAATGATGAATTTTGTTTTATTTCAGCATTATATATTGTGTTCTATGTTGTTTTGATTGTCATAATCTTAATTTGACAGAGACGTGGCGTAACTCCGTTGTGAACCAAATGTTACTACCTCCATCCCACCATAAATGTATTTCCATTTTTTATGTCTCATCATAAGGTTTACATTTTCTTACAAAACAATAAATATATCTCTATGTACCTATAAATTAATTTGGATTGGTCTGATCCTTTTCCCTATTCTCCCGTAGTAAATTGGATATTTTAAGAAGTGAAAATGTTTGCTGACAGTCCTTGTCAAATCCGTTCAAATTTAGGGCAAGTTTTTCGCGGTGTCAAATCCAACGTTTAGGGCAAGTTTTTCGCGGTGTTACTCTTTAAATTTACGAGGTGTTACTCTTTTATTATATAAATTGTTACAACCATGTTGAATAGAGTGTTACTCCTACGTATCTTTAGGTTTAGTTATATGAACAATTATTTCTACTTTAATGTAAATGTTAAGTTTAATGAAAGGTTACATTTAAGTTAATTGGAGTGTTACTCTTCTTTTTATATAAACCGTTATTCTTTTGTTTTAAAGTGTTAATCTCAACTTGTATAAACTAATGCTCATATATCAATAAAAATGTTAAGTTATACTCCATCCGTCCCATATTCATCTTCATATTTACTGTAAATAAGGTGTTTAAAAAAATTATTTTTGATTTACTTTTGATAGTAGTATGGTATTTTGAGGTAATAAATACTCCCTCCATTCAGGCACAAGAGGTTTTGACACGTTGATTAAGGGATATATATTTAATGGGTAGTTGAAGATAGAGAAATAATATTTTAATGTATAGTGGGTATGTATATTAGTGTGATGTGAGGGTTCCATGGAGATATATTAATTGTTTTGTGTAGGTCCCATTTACTAAAAAGAAAAATGCACCTCTTGTGTTGGGATGAACGAAAATGGAAAGATGCACTCCTTGTTGTGGGACGGAGGGAGTAAATGATAAAGTATGTTATGTGAGTTGAAAAGTGATGACAAATTTAAAATTAAAGTATGTTAGAGGAACACTAGTTAGTTGTTTTTCTTTTATGGAAGTGTGAAGTTAAATTTTGGACGGATCAAAACGGAAAGTGTGAAGTTGGAGTTGAGACGAAGGAAGTACCAAAGATTACATTTTAGTTAATTGAGATGTTAATCTTTTTATATAAACCGTTACTTTTTTGTTCTTATACTTTAATGGAATGTTAAGTTTAAAAAAAATGGTGTACCACATCATTAACGGGCCCCCACTGCCCATGTCCTAGAGATTGGTGGAGGAGTAAATCGCAAGATGTGCATCAAGTGTCTTATAGAGAGGGATCTGCCTCAAGTGGTTTATAGAGAGGGTCTGTCAAGTGGCTTATAGAGAGGGATCTGCCTCAAGTGGTTTATAGAGAGGGTCTGTGATTGACGGAGGAGGTAAATCGCAGGATGTGCCTCAAATCACTTATAGAAATGACTCTATTTGACTGTGCTTGCAAGGGCCAAAATTCATGCCAAAGACAGGATTCGAACTCCCACCCTGCAACTACAAGCTCAGTTGGAAGTTCTTTTCACCCTTCCATCTACAACTTGAGTTATGCCCTAGGCACCAAAATGTTAAGTTATACTGTATGAAAGGTTGCCTTTGAGTTAATTAAAGTGTTGCTCTTCTTTTAGATAAAATGTTACTCTATTATTATATTAACTATTTGTTTAGCGTGAAAATTTGCTTAGATTTTAGAGTCGTGCTCGTGTGATTATTGCGTATTTTTATCTTATTTTTAGTATTTTATTTCGTGTTTGTGTAGTTCGTATTTTTAGAAAAAACTGTGTAAATCATGTTATTTTTCATGTAGGAATAATGTATTATTGAGCTAAGATTAGAAAAGGAGGAAACGAGAATTAAAGTGGGATGTACAAGCTCAAAAATGGATGCATAGCTATAAAAGAAAGACATAGAAAGAAACGGGGCTCAATTCCGAGTTGGAATGAGCAAAAAAAGGATAAAACATATTTAACACGACTTAAAGGGAAAACACGGCCTGCCGTGGCTATATTGAACATTCAGGTTTTAATACAGAAGAAACACGAGCTTTTTAGGCCGTGTGAGGTGGCATGGGCGTGTTTTTAAGCAAAATTTGAATTTTCTAATTAAAATGCCCATTATGGCCTAAATCTCATGATCCAAATTTTGCCCTAATGCTCTTGATTCTCCACTACTATAAATACCCTCATTTTCAAATTTTAAAGAATAATAAGGATTCATTTTATTTTGGAGGCCACACACACTACACACACTTTCTCTCTACTTTTTCTTTTCTCCATTTTTATTTTTCTTTTGATTACTTCACAAACCATCTTCTAATATTTCACCCATCTCTCTTTGGTGTTGAAGACTACTTGGAATTAAGAGCAAGAGGTTGGGGATTCAAAAAGTATTTGAAGAATTCTCTACAAGAAATTGCAAGGGAAGTTTTTAATTATTTTTATAATCTCATTTGAAATTTAGCTTCCATGGAATATTGTAATGACTCATATTTTTGTGTTGTTATTTTAATTATGATAAGCTAATCCCTCTTGTGGGGTTAGTGATAAGTGATATTTTTACCTATATTTTAGTGTCTTTTTATGTTTGTTTTCGTATTATTTTATCCGTATTTGTGTACTATTTGGTTATGTTTTGTGTTTTATGGAAATGTATGAAAGTGAACTTAAACATATGATTTTCAGGCAAAAATGGAATCTAGACATGAAAAAGGAAGACGTAGGAAAAAACGGAGCTCAATCCGGAGTGCAAACGAGAAAGTTATGATTAAAATGGTGTGCCACTTTGCATGACTTTTTACACTTTTAAATGTTGAACTCTTTATCAGATCTTTATATGTATAGAAAGCCAAGGAAGAGAGAATCGCGTGAGCACAAGAATCACTCAAATTGGATTTCGGATGTGGAAGTTATGTGTGAAAAGCTGAGACTGCGCTGCACCTACTCGACCCAGGTACTGAGCACGCCCTACCGAGCACGACCCGTGTTCGGTCAAAAGTTAGTTTTTGGATCTGTACATCTTCCAGAAGGTTCTAGGCCCACAAATACATTATTTGGCGTGAAAATAAGGCAGAAATCGTTCCTGGATCCAATCTACACTTAATTCACACCATTTTTTACACACTTTCCTCTCCATTCCATCTACCATTCATCCCATTTACCCATCCTTGAATCCACCATCCAATCCATCATCTAAGTAGTTAGAGAAGCAAGGGGGGGTGGAGATTTCAAGAAGAGAAAGAGAAGCACCATTGAAGCTATTCAAGGGAGTTTTAATTCCAATTTTTGTAGACTTCTTTGTAGTTCAATCATAGGTTTTAGAGATACAGTTGTCTATGTTATTTTCTTTGAAATTATGAGAGGCTAATCTCCTTTGTGAGATTAACAATATGAATTGTGTTGAATAATTTTGGGTAATTTGCAATTGAATTCATATGTTGATTGGATTTGCTAATTTTCTATCATTGATTGTTAATTGCTTGATTTGTATTGTTGATTTGTGTGATTAATTATCATGGGCATGTGATTAGATTGAGAAATCAATTATATATTTAGGATAGTTCATTGAATCATTTCTTCACACACTTCATGTGCATTATAAGTTTTAAAGAGATAGAGATATCCTTTAAGATTTAGAATCATTTAATAGAACATTCGGTTTGTTAGATCGAGAGGTCAATTGATCGTGTGAAGGGACTCTCTAATTGAACTTAGTACCTAGTTGGAATTGTTTGATTGAGAACCAACCTTAGAGCCTTTTTGAGACCTTGTGAAGGATCTACATCCTATCCATCTCGAGAGGGAGTTTAGGTAGAATTCGTGTTGGCCCTTAGTTATTAATCCATGACATATATGAATTCGTTGCATGATACCTAGATTTTCCATGCTTTAAGTATTGCTAGTCTCATTCTCTATCTACTTGGCTCATTCATTCATCTTCCATTCATCTATTGTTTAATTGTCATTTCTTGATTAATCCTATCCCTTTATGATAATCTCTATAAAACTATGACAAACACGAGATCGCTTAAACCCTAGTACATTCCTCCCTGTGGTTCGATAAATTCTTTAATTAGTCATCCTGACTGCAAATGGCTAATCAAATGGCGCCGTTGCCGGGGAGGTAACGGTTGCTAGTGGTTTGACGAATGAGTATTTTGATTAGTATTACTAGAGATATTTTTATTGTTTTTTATTATTTTTTTTAGAAAATTTTTGATCTCACTTTTTTGTTTTGATAGGTACGTGAAAACTATCTTGAGAGAAGAAGAAGGGAGATCAAAGTCAAAAATAGAAAGTTTGAAGAAGAATTGTAGTAAGTCTTGAGAAGAGCATTTAAATGTATGGTTTGAACTAATTCACAAATGTCTTTGGGGATCAAATTGAAAGGGTTCCACCTCCACAATCAAGAGGCTATATGAATGAGAGCAAATATGGTTACAATTTCCAAATGAATCAAGATAGCTCTCAATACTATAATCAAGGAAGAAATGGAGAATGGCAACAAGCTTACAATGCAAATACATTCCACCCTTATCAAGAATGTGCTTATTCTTCTCCAAATCCCTACACTAACGCTTCTTCTCCGTTCTAAAATTACGCCTTATTGGAATTATATAGAAGATGTGCTCAAGGTAGTGATGAAGGTCAAAATCCTCAATCAAGTTTTCTTCAAAATGAATCCTCCGAGATAATTACACCCGCTACATTGAAATTGACAAGACAAATAAGGATAATGAATCAAGATGCTTATAGTCAAGTCTTGCCTAGTTCAAGTTTGGGGGTGGTCAAAATGTGTAAGGTGTGTCGATTCCTAGCCTTATGGAGCAAGAAGAATGGAGGATGCCTAACCATCAAGTAGGAGATGCTTCTTTCATGGGAGTGGATGATTTCTAAAGAAATTTTCTAAACAACTATGAAAGAAGTTTTCAAGAGAATTATCCACCAATTCAAGGATAGAATTTTGACAACAAAGATGGAGGAGAGTTTCAACATGTTGAGGAAGAAAAATCATCTTTAGAAGTCTTGATTGAGATGATGATAGCAAACCTTGAGGAAGACAAGAAAAGAGATGAAGCAAGAAATTAGGCAAATGAGAAGAGGTTTGAAGCCTTGGAGCATCAAGTAAGCCAAATTGTAAGTGCTTTGACCAATTTTCAACAAGTTGAAGAACTTGAAAAGGAGAGCAAAGTTGAAGAAAAGTTGGAGAAAGAAGAGAATTTGGGAGAGGAAGAATCAAATGAGGTGTTTGAAGAGCCTATTGAGGCAAATGATGTTGATGAAGAGGAACAAAGTCAAGAAGCAAGTGATGATAACTTGAAGAGTGAAATGAGCATTTCTAAACCTTTACACTCTTTAAGTTGCTTTGAATTTCAAAATATTGTTTACATTGATTTTGTCTTACCCATTGATTCTTCTCACATCCTTAGGAACAAAAGAGTACTCGAAGAGATGCTGGGAGTTTTTTTTTTGTAAGAAGAAATAAATGGTGTTCAAGAATAGAAAGGACAATAGAGTGTAAGCTCAAGAGAGTCGAATTTATAAATTCATGCTCGAAGGATGAAATGGAAGTCGTTACTTCCCACAAGTGCCTATTAGAGGAAGAAGCACAATGGTTAAAATTCGATGGCAAGGATGAAAGATATCCGTGGCCATTCCAATGAGTTCTTCATATTCCGTCCGGCTTGAAGACGTTAAACTTAGCTCTAGATGGGAGGCAACTCATCATTATCTTTATTGCTTTCAGTTGGCGTTTGGATCTTTAGGCTAGCGTGAACCGTTAGGGCTTCATATAATTCTACTGCTGCGGAAGTATAAGAGCAAAATTACCTTTCACTGGGTTTGATGTAGAGGATGAACAGTGAATGACCTTACGGTCTTCTGTTGTATTTCTAAGCCTCTCCTTGACGTTGCATGGGCAACGATCACCAAGGAGATCTCAATCTGCAGCTCATCTCACTCTCACGATTTTTGTCGTGTGTTGTGTGTTCATTGTTTGTGAGCTGCTGAGGTTGGCTATTTATAGACTACAACAGGGATCAGGAGGAGAAATTATGGTTTAGGCCTCCCATTGGACTTAAGCATCCAAGTTTAGCCCAAAACTTATACTTAAGTCCAATAATAATAAATCATTCTACTAAAGTAATATTATTGAACTGCCACTCTAATCCCAAATTACGTTTATGAGCTCCTTCTTATTATGAGTCCGTTAATCTCCCCGTTTTTTAGATTCAATGTCCATTAATTAATTAAGTTACTGACAACTACATTAATTAATATATTTATCAAGAGTAATACCACTTAACCTTATTATCATGTCGGAATAAATCCACCTGCAGGATTTACATGATAATCATTATGAGCTCCTCAAGGGGACATCATCAACCAATTTCGTTAGGTCACGGATTCCTTCTACAATCAACAGCACACCATAGAGACAGCATCATTTCCCAACTCACCGAGCATATGGATTTAACTATTAAATCTCACCCATTGATGAATTAGAGAAATAAATATTGGCTTACGTTTTGAAGTTATTGTATAGGGACAGAGTACGAATTTCCATAATAACAGAGATCAAGTTCTATTATATAGTCAGTATAAATCGAACGATCTTGACGGCGATCCTGCTCAACACACTCAAAGTGCACTAGTGTAATTTTATAGTCAAGACAAACTAATGTCAAATCACACTACAACCATTCTGATAGATATTCCCCATCTATCTCGATTGTGAACATCTGTTTATACTTTATAAGGAGCCGATAATATGATCTTCCGTGTGACGCCGCACACCACATTATCTACAGTATAAAGTAAATGGACTTTTGCAATAATATTATTATTGCAAACGTTTGATCACATGATTCTCATTTCAAATATTATCAATACATTGTTTATACAAAAAGCTAGACTTTTAGTATACAATCCAACAATCTCCCACTTATACTAAAAGACTATGTTGCAATATCTACTGCCATACATCTGATTCCCTCTCCCACTATTTGACCATTAAAAGCTCTCGCCTTAAGGTCCTTGTAAAAGGATTTACTAGGTTATCATCCGATGCAATCTAGGCGACAATAACCTTTCCCTCGTCATACGATTTTTCGTATCATGTAGTACTAGCTATTAATGTGTTTAATTTCCTTATGGGCTCATGATTCCTTCAAGTTTGCAACTACACCATTATTATCACAATTAATTGTGATAACCTTGGGCAAACTCAGAATCACATCTAAGTCCATTATGAAGTTTCTAGAACTATACAGATACTTTGGCTGTCACTAGGCTCCAATATTATCATTTTTCATGGTGGAGTCCAAAATATATTTCTATATAACACTCCTCCATAGTATGAATCTACTTTCATTAAACACATAACCTTGAGGTGGATTTACTGCCGTCCTCATGATTGGAAAAAATGAATCTAAGTAACCATCAAGAAGTAATGAATCAGTCCGGTAAGCTTACATATTATTTCCAGTCATCTTCAGGCACTTCAAATATGTCTTACCATAATTCATTATTCTTATTCCGGGTTACCTTGATACTCATTGACTATGCCATTGGCAATACAGATATTCAATCTCGTGCATAGTATTCCATATATTAAGATTCCTTATTGCCGAAGCATAGGGAACCTCATTTATCTATTTTATCTTTTTTTGTGTCTTAAGACACAAATCCTTAAATAAAATCACATGCTAAAATGAATAAGGATTGTATCATTTATGAAGTTTAAGACAAACATAACATCCTATCTTGTGATCTTTATTACCATGATCGCAAGGATATATTTTGCGTCTCTTAATTCCTTCATTTCATACTGCTTTATTAACCATACCCATACCCCGACAATACTCTTTTATTGTCTCCAATGAGCAAGATACCATCTACGTACATACAAGAAATACCACCACATTTCCGTTACTCTTTTCAATACACAAGTTCCATCAGAGCATTGATTAAATCCATATTACTGGATTTCCTAATCAAAACGAATGTTCTTGAAACTTGCTTTAGCCATTGATGGACACTTTTAAGCTTACATTTAAAATGCTCCTAGCCCTTTGCAATGAATCACTCTGGTGCTCCACATAGATGTTTTTCTCAAGACTTCCAATCAAGAAAGCTGTCTTGACATCTATTTGCTTACCTTATAATTAATATGAGCAGAATAAAAGAATCCATAATGACATTATGTGATCGATCCTCTTTTAATTTTTTTTAGAGCCAAACATTCAATGGCTTTTACACCATTTAGTGGTTCTACAAGCTTCCAAATTTAATTTCAGAAAATATTACAACTTGCTAAGATGCCGCATTTTGATTTTGTAGTGCTTCGTCGTGTCCATGGACCGATTTCATGTTTACTAGGGATCAAGTCTCACGACTCTCCCAAAACATAAATCTTTTCAGTTGTTTAACAACCTCCCACTATGACAAGGCACTACATGCAATTGTGTATTAGATATGACATGCGATGCAATTTACTTGTGGTATATCCTCTTTTATTCTTGGTATTAAAATTTGTGTTTTTCTTCTCACACCTTTTAGAACATTTTATACATGGCTTTGTGATTTATTACATAGTCATTCTTCAAAAATCTGGTGATTGTGTTAAAAATCACTTTCTGATCTTTTTGGACTATTAAATAAACCATCCTTCATTTTTTTAGGGTATCCTACAAATATCAATTCGAGATGTTGTTTCAAGGGCTTACTCATAAAATGAATTTAGTAATTTTAAATAATTCATCATCTATCTAACCATTTCCATAAGAGTCTTATTCCTTCTTTTCAACACACCATACAGCTGAGGTATGCCCGATGTAGACAACTTGGGATTCAATCCCAACCTCTGATTATCAGCTCCTAAACTATCCTAAGAGGTACTCGCCACCACGATTTAAATCGTAATAACTTGATATATTTTCCATGGCGCTTCACTGCATCAGTCATGTACTTTTTGAATTTACAGTGCATCAAATAAATATATCTTGTTTCTAGAATAATCTTCGAATATTCATAAACATCTATCGCTGGGATAATCTTAGGATTGCTTAAATCAGAATGAACCATTTCCAACATATCTTTTCATGGCTCTATACCCCCTTGCCTTGAGAAAAGACAATTAATCATTTTTACTTCCAAGTAAGACTCACTAGTTTGATAGTTTCCACTTCCAATAAACCTAACGGTTCATCGGCTATCAACTTTAAAATCGTACTTAAGTAAAATGATTTAGTCTTAGATGCCAAAAGTATGTTTAGTTCATTTCCGAAGGTTTCTTTCTGTTACTAAGATTAGAATATGCATTATTAATTACTATTTGTTGCATCCGTAGGATAAATATGATTTAAGAGTGAAGAAATTGTCACTTTCGTACCATAACAGATTATTATCCATTAATGAATAGAAACCAGAATTAAATTCTTTCTATGAATACGTACGTGAAGATAATTTCTCAAAATCAAATGTTTATTCCTATTATAAGATAAATAAACAACTCTGATGAGTGTGTAAATTCACAAGTTTGGCACCATGTTTTGTGCTAGTTTTGGAGAGTTTTGAGGTGGAAATAGGTTGAAAACCTATATATATTGTGAATTAGCATGAATCAGGTGTTAGTGGAGATATTTAAGTGGTTTTCATAGCAAAATCGGAGTGGAAGTGCCAAGAATCGAAGAGACGAAGTCGAGACCACACGAACCGCCAAGGAGAGAGGTGGTCCGACCTATTGGAGGAGGGTTCGACCTCTCCTACAGGTCGAACCAGCATTGCAAAGGTGCAGGAGGAAGGTTCGACCACGACTCAAGGGATTTGACCTATTCATCAGGTCGAACCATGGTCGAACCAGTTCGCGAGAAGAGGGGTTCGACCATGGCATTGGGGTTCGACCTGATGGTTGGTCGAACTAGGAGCGGAAATTGTCCAGTATGGGGGTTCAACCTGTGGTTCGACCAAGACCCGAGGGGTTCGACCTGTACAAGAGGTCGAACCAAGTGCAGAATACCTCAGTATGTAGGTTCGACCTGTGGTTCGACCTGCGGCCAATGGTTCGACTTATTTGACGAGGTCGAACCGACGTGCGGGAACTTATCTTATTCGGATTTTTGAGGCCAAAACGTGTGGGATACTTGAAAATCCCATTCCAAGCCCTAGAGACGTGATTACAAGTATAAAAGGAAGCTCATGCAGTCAAGATACAGACGGTCACTAAGAGAACGAGAAAGGAAAAAGAAAGGGATCGTCGTCAACAACACATTACAAGAGGAGAGTAGGAGAGCAGAGACAGAGGTTCAGCTGGAGATTCAAGTAAGATTGGTCCAACTAACCATGATTGTTCATAGATCAATCATGGGCTAGAGCCACTTCGGTAGTTCTAGGATTATGAAGGTTTCATGAGTTAATTTGTACTTCGTGTGTATACTCCGTACAACACTACTTGTGGTTTATTTTATATAAGATTGCACGTTTTTAATCCATACTCATGTTATTTTGTGCATCAATAATCGTTGTGTAGAGTCTGAATGCATGACATGGTTATTGGTTGAGTGCGTTCACTAATGAGCAGGGTTTATTGTTATAATTCTAAGTGAAGGGATTCCGAGGTTTTATTAGAACCGTCTTATATGAATGTTTGTTAATTGAATTGAATTCGGGTTAACAAGTAGGATTAAGAGTATAACTTTATAGTACCTAAAAAGGGAGATCAAATCGGGTTAGAGTACTAAGTGCACGGGAAATAATTAATTATGATAGTACCTAGAAAGGGAGGTAAAGTATACGTCTTGCTCTGAGGATACTCACACGTGTCAAAAGCTTATCTATTTGTGTCTATAGAATAGATTTGTATGGTCTAGCGATGCGTTCATAAATCACAAGGCAGAGTCGGACATCGACACACGAAAGTATGAATTAACGAACGAAACTGGATAGCTTGACGAACTACCTATTATCTTATTTGATCACAACTACTACTTTTGTGTTCTTGTTATTTATTTGCTATTTTTATTATTACTTAGCTTACAAACCTACAAATATAATTCTCAACTTAGTCATAATTGCTAGAAAATAGCAAAAGTAATATTTATCCGTCCCGTGGATTCGATATTTAACTTGGTCACCTTCGAAACTACAATTGATATCCTTCATACTTGGGGATTAAAGTTGTGTGTTGAGAAAATGCCCATCATGTTTTTGGCGCCGCTGCCTTGGACCGCTTAAAATATCTTTTTGTTATTTATAGTTTATTAGGGCTATTCTATCTTGTTTTGTTGTTTTAATTCGAGTTCTTTTTAGGTGCATGCTCACGAGATCAAAGAAAGGTGAACTTGAACCTTATAATCCTGAAATCGGAGCATCGTCAAGAAAGAAGAAGAAAAAGAAGAGCAAGGCAAAGACTATTGATCCAACTGAAGCTCTGAATTTTGGAGTTGAAATTGACGAGCAGAATTCGCAGACGATTGAAGCTACAACTGATGTTAATTCGGGAGTAAGGACAGTCAATATGGCAGCGAATCCGGATCATCTAGCTATCCGAGAGGTTTTCAGAAACAATGGAGCTGGAAATTTTGGGCTTCTAGGAGCGAGGGGAACTAATTCAGCTTTCGATCTTCATCACGCTCTTATTAGCATGATAGAAAGGAACTCCTTTTCAGGAGGGTCTTTCGAGGATCCGCAACAGCATCTGAACAAGTTCTTGGGCTATGCAAGTACTCAAAAAGACGCAGGAGAACATGAAGATGTTAGGAAGATCCTTTTGTTCAAATTCTCGCTTACTGAAAAGGCGAGAGATTGGTACGACACTATCAACGCAGCTGAGTGCACCATTTGGGAGCAACTAAAGTTAAGGTTCTTGGAGAGGTACAGGCCACCTTCAAAGGTGTTTAAGATGAAGCAAGACATTAACCAATTTGCTATGGGTGGAGGTGAAAATTTTCATGAAGCATGGGATAGATTCAAGGACATGCTTAGGAAGTGTCCTCAACATGGGCTATCTAAAGCTCAATATATCAGTATATTCTACAATGGATTGGACTGCGATTCACGAGTGTTATTGGATGCTTCTTCTAATGGAGCATTGCTTACAAAGTCATCCGTAGAGGCCGAAAAGTTGTTTAAAGATATTTCGATGAATTCGAGGAATTGGCCAACTGATAGAGTTAGAAGTACTTATGTCCTTGGTAAGGTAGCTAAGGTTGAACAAGCAATGGTGAGAACAAGTAGAGAGAATGAGATCGTCTCTAGCTTGTCCAATATCAACAAGCTACTTGAATCCCAACAGAAGCAAATCAGTGAATTATCTCAGCGCGTACCAATCATGCAGCAGGAGTTAAAGAATGAGGGACCAATCCAAGAGTAGTTGGAAGAGGCACACTATGCCATGGGTCAAAGTATTCAAGGGACTAGGTATCCAGATCAAGAAAACCGGAATTACCAAGGGAACTATCAAGGAAACTTTAATAATCGGGGTCCCCCTGGTGGTTATCAACAGCCTAGGAGGCCGGAGTTCTCATGGAGCAATGCGAATAATGCGATTCAACCTCCGATGGGTGTTGATCCGGGTGCTAAGGTGGAAGAAGGGAAACCAGGTCTTGAGGATACTATGACCAGGTATATGGCCAAGAATGATGAAAGAGTTAACCGCCTTGAAGCTAAACTTGAAAAGAAAATTGATGCAAACCATGAGGTTATATCTAAGCAGGTGAAGGACCTTACGTTGTTGATGGGGGAGATGGCAGGAAGTGTTAACAAGCTTACTCAAACTCTTGAGAAGGGGAAGTTCCCGTCTCAAAGTATTGAGAATCCAAGGTCCTGCAACGCCATCACATTGAGGTCGGGAACGCAGTACGAGGGAACTATGAGGCCGAAATCAAATTTGGACATGTCTAGGGTGAGGTTCGACCATGGTTCGACCAACATTGAAGGTCGAACCATACAGGGAAGGTCGAACCAAAACACTGGACACGATCAGGAGAGATTGCAGTATCGGTTCGACCAAACTGCAGATGGTTCGATCTGTTCCACAGGTCAAACCATGATCGAACCTGACAACTCGGAGCACTCTATTTTTCCAGAACACCATTTTGACCAAATCAATCCTGGTTCGACCTATCCAACAGGTCGAACCCAGGTCGAACCGCACCACTTGGAGCACTCTATTTTTTCGCAGCAACGGTTCGACCATGACGGTCATGATTCGACCTATCAAACAGGTCGAACCTTGATCGAACTGGATGACGGAAGGAGTACAGTAGGCCGGTTCGACCTAGGCGTCCGTGGTTCGACCTACTCAATAGGTCGAACCTCAAATTCAAAAAGAGAGCCATTGTCCAGAAGCAAGGTTCGACCAGTACGTACCTGGTTCGACCTGTTTCACAGGTCGAACCCTGGTCGAACCCCATCAAAAATTGCCTGTTGCTACTCCGAACACTCTCGATGATGTTGATGCTACTCCAGTGGTTCGGAATGAGCAAAGTACAGACATAATAGCTGAGAAAAAATGGGAGAGAGCCAAGCGATTGAGAGCCGAAAAGGAGAAAGTGGAGAAGGTTGATTGTGATGAATGGGGGATTCCCAAAACAAAGATACCTCCGCCGTTTCCTTACAAGCTTGTGAAGAAGGGATTGGAAGAGAAGTTCAAGAAGTTTTCAGAGATAATGAACAAAATAAGCTTGAGCATTCCTTTCTCAGAGGCAATCATGGAGATGTCGTACTATGCCCGATTTCTTAAAGACATATTGTTGAAGAAGCGGAGTTTAACCGGAATTGAAACGGTAAATTTATCTGAGAATTGCAGCTCAATCATCCAAAGGAAATTGCCGCAAAAGATGAAGGATCCGGTGAGCTTCACTATTCTATGTGAAATCGAAAAGGGGCCTGCACGGCGAGCTTTGTGCGATCTAGGGGCAAGCATCAATTTGTTGCCTCTGTCCATCTTTCAGAGGCTTGGTTTAGGGGAGTTGACCCCTACAACAGTGGTTCTCCAATTGGCGGATAGGTCAATGACATTTCCAAAAGGTATAATTGAAGACATTCTCGTCAAAGTGGAGAAGCTAGTCTTTCCTGTGGACTTTCTTGTGCTAGAGATGGAAGAAGACAAGGATAATATCCCTTTAATTTTGGGGAGACCTTTCCTTGCTACTGCTGGAGCTATGATCGATGTTCAGAAAGGAGAGCTTAGATTGCGGATGGACAAAGAAGAAGTTCTTTTCAACTTGGATAAAGCAATGAAGATGCCCATGGAGTCGCAGTGTTATAGTATTGACGTGGTAGAGGAGATTGTGAAGGAGGATATGTCTCTGATCCTGTCAAAGAATCCTCTTGAGACATGTTTGATGGAGTCTCTTACTTATCCTACTACGGAGCTTGACGGACTCTCCAACGAGGTATGTATTGAATTTCTTGAAAACTTACTTTCTTTGGGTGATGACAGGTTTGAATCAGAAAGAACTAAGGTGGAAGAAGTCAAGTGGACTAGGAAGTACTTGCCTTTGGATAACGAGAGCTCTCCGATGGAAGTGAGGAAAGAGGAGTTGAAACTTTTGCCGGAGCATTTGAAGTACGCCTTTCTTGGCGATATGAAAAATATCCGGTAATTGTATCATCTTCTCTTGATGATGATCAACTTGAGGAGTTATTGAACGTTCTTAGGAAGTATAAATCTGCAATTGGTTGGTCTCTTGAGGATTTGAAAGGAATTAGTCCTTCGTATTGTATGCATATGATAAGATTGTTAGACGAGACAAAGGCAAGTGTTCAGAATCAGCGGAGGGTTAATCCCGTGATTCAAGAGGCAATTAAGAAGCAAATCCTTACGTGGTTGGATGCTGGAATGATATATCCTATTAGTGATAGTCCCTATGTAAGTCCATTGCATGTAGTTACTAAAAAACGGGGTATGACTGTAGTAAAAGCTGAGGATGGAGAAGCGATAGCCACAAGGATTCCTACGGATGGTGTACATGTGTAGATTATAGGAAGTTGAATGAGAACACGTGTAAGGATAATTTTTCTCTTCCTTTCATGGATCAAATGTTAGATCGTCTTGCAGGATATGAGTTTTATTATTTCTTGGATGGATACTCGGGGTACAACCAAATTATGATTGCCCCCGAGGATCAAGAAAAGACCACTTTTACTTGCCCCTACGGGACCTTTGCTTTTCGGAAAATGCCATTTGGGTTATGTAATGCGCCTGCTACTTTTCAGAGATGCATGATGGCAATATTCGATGGGTTGATAGAGAAGATCATGGAGGTGTTCATGGATGATTTTTCTGTTTTTAGTTCCTCCTTTGATATTTGTTTGTCTAACCTAGCTACTGTTTTGAAGAGATGCCAAGTGACTAATCTTGTCTTGAATTGGGAGAAGTGCCACTTCATGGTGAAGGATGGGATTGTTCTTGGGCATCATGTTTCAGCCAAAGGGTTGCAGGTAGATCGTGCTAAAGTGGTGGCAATTGAGAAGCTTCCACCACCGACCAATGAAAGAGGAGTGCAGTCCTTCCTTGGACACGCCGGTTTTTACAGGAGATTCATAAAAGACTTCTCAAAATACTCTAAGCCCTTATCTCGCTTACTTGAAAAGGATGTTCCTTTTGTGTTTGATGAAGATTGTCTAACAGCTTTTCAAGTTTTGAAGGAGGCGCTTATTTCTGCACCTATCTTGATCACACCGGATTGGACTCAACCGTTTGTACTAATGTGTGATGCAAGTGATGTAGCACTTGGAGTGGTGCTTGGACATCGCTTGAAGCATTACAGGTCGTCGGATGATGTTTGTGTCATCTTTGTGGATACCTTGATCTGATTTGGTACCGTCGTGACTCTCCGACGTTAAACATGAGCGCTTGTTGGGGGCTTTTCCTCCCGTTTTTATTGTTTTATTTCTTCCGTGTGAGTAAAAATTTTTATATTTGAAGTGCTTATTTATCGGCAATTACATCTCTTTGCAAACTTAGTTTCACCTATGGTTTCTACTAAGTTTGGGGGGGGTGTGATATACTTACCTCAATAAGCACCGATAGTATAATCTTTTCTTTGTGACATTTGTTAGGGGAGTTGGTTTTTGCGCCATATTTAAAATTTTAATTGATTTTGATGTGACGATTTTTTACAACTTGCCTAATATTTAGTGGGTTTTGGTTGTGTTTTCTTTTATGGAGTTACTCATGAATGATATTTTGTGGAATAATTTTTGATGAAGTTGTGCTCTAGTTGGTACCTAATGATTCGTATTGAAGTTTGAAGTGTATAGAGATTGAAGAACACTCAGTTTGGAAGCTTAGAAGGGTGGTTCGACCAAAGCCAGGGTAGGTTCGACTAGTGCCAGGAGGTCGAACTGAGCAGGGGAAGTCGAACCGACGCAGAAAATCATCCAGTGAGGTGGTTCGACCTGATCATTGTTGGTTCGACCTGTCTAACAGGTCGAACCAAGGTCAAACCCGGTGACTTAAAACTTACAGTAGGGTGGTTCGACCTGAGCCGTTATGGTTCGACATGTTCAGAAGGTCGAACCTGAGATCGAACCAGTCCGTTCAGACCACTCTGTTTTTCAGGAGATAGGTTCGACCAAAACAAGAGTGGTTTAACTTGTTCAGAAGGTCGAACCTAGGTCGAACCAAAAGGTAAGTTTGTCTAGAACGTAGGTTTGACCTCGTCGCTCGAGGTTTGACCTGTTCCGCAGGTCGAACCCAGTCAGGTACGCGTTTTAAGTTGGTTTTTTAGAAGGGTTCGATCATTCTTTTTGTTCACCAAACCTCGAACCCTCCCCGAACCTTAACACCCTTGCACAAATTCGTCAATTACACTTGATTTTGCACCGATTACACAACACTACACTCTTGATTCTTGAATTGGGCACGGATTTGGGGCAATTTCGTCGCGGATTAGGGTTCAGTTGTGCGATTTTGAGTGTTGTGTTCCAATTTTCGATAGTTAACCATGGGCAAGACTAAAGGTACGTTTTTTTTCAACTCAATTACCTTAGGATTGAAGTTTATTGCAAGAAATATATTGTGGGTAAGTTGATTAATGTTGATTTTGATTGAAATTCATGGTGATAATTGATATTTTTTGAATTGATTCATATGAATTCATGTTATTGGTTTGAGATTGCTTGATTATGGATAGAACTTGAGTTTTATGTGGATTGATCAAGGATATAATGCATCTAGATGAATGAGCATGTTAGTTAGGTTTGAATTGTTGATAATTGGAGTTGTTCATGAAGTTCAATTGTTGAAATTCTTGTCGAATAACTTGAATTGGTTGATGCATGCTTGTTGTTTATGATTTGAAGATTAATGGTAGTGTGATTGAAGATGTTTTGAGCATCTTAAATAAGCAAGTGATGTTGAGATGATAGTTGGATTGATTAAGCATGGATGCTTGAAGTCTTGAGTAGAGTATAGGATATGCTAGTCATATACTTGTGTTCTTGTCTTGTTGGTTGTGTTGAAGTAGTTGTTCTCAGGAAAGGGACAAGGATCAAGTAAAGGGAAAGGTAAGGCGGATGAAGCAAGATCGAAGAAGAGAAATGACAGGCCTTCGAATGTGGACACAGTGACCAGGAAGCTGAGGCTACAAGATCGTTTACCCGAGAACTTCAAAATTTAAATGCAAAACTGGGATGAGATTAAAGAAAAGTAGGAAGAAGTCTCGGACAAGATAGCTCGTACTCAATACCAAGATGATGAGGCGATGAGGATAATGAGAATCGGGAATGACATTTTCTGGATGTTCAATCAAGTGGGTATCCAGAGGTTTATGGAGTTAAAGAGGCCGACATATTTCCATGTTACAGCGGAAGTAGTCTGCTCCTTCGAGATAGTGAAGGACCCGTTTGGGTACCCGTATCAGTGTACGTTTCAGCTTGGTGGAGTGAGTAGGAGATGGACGTCTGAGGATTTTAATGAGCTGTTTGAGACGCCTTTGGGGATCTCTCGTTTGGAGAATGATGCGTTCAACGCTAATAGGTTTTGGAGAGAGATTACAGGGGAGATTGGAGATTATAAGATTAAGCAGGCTCGTGCTTCCTCAATAAAGAATCCAGTTTTGAGGTACATGGATCGTATCTTGAGCAACACGTTGTTCGCCCGCTCAGAGGGAAGTGTTGTGTCTAGAGGAGAGCTTTATGTTTTGTGGTGTATGCTTAATGGGGTGCAGTTTAATGTTGGAGCGTATTTCATTGCACAGCTACATCGATTCAGGACCATTGGGTTTCAAAAGGTGAATATTGGAGGTTACTGACGATCGTGGCTGAGCATTATAATTTGGATTTTACCGGCATCACACCAGTTAGAGGAGAGCCCGATTTAGTGATGTTTACATGCGTGAAGGGAGGATTTGCACATTTCAGAAATGGAGATTGGTTCTTCACGAGGGGACTCAAGCCCTTCGATTTCATGTTTCCCTTCGACGTGAGTAACTTGACAACTATTCGGGTGGCGAGGAACAAGTTGATGGATTCTCTCGGACACAACGCCTTATCCGTGGCAGCGAGGTCGGGTAGTGATTGGAGAACTATATCGCAGATGTGTGCGGATGGTAGAATGGCGGAGTTACAGCAGATTGTGGATCAAGAAGAGTTCCGTCCACCACAGCAGCCCGAAGAAGAGGAGTATTTAGAGGAGGAGTAGCAGGATGAGGAGATGCCGATGCAGCACGATGCACATCAGCATGAGCCAGCACCGCAGCAGCAGCGGGCTATCCCGAATGATACACGGGAGCAGCTCCGCCTTATTCATGAGCAGCTGGTCGCGATCGTTGCTAGCCAGCAGGAGACAAACTGACAGTTCGTACTCGCCAACGCTAACTATGCTACGTTGAATGAGAGGTACACGGCCTTGAATGAGAAAGTTGGTAGATTGGGTGATCGAGTTGATTACTTGGATAGACACATCGGTGATTTGCACTGGATTGTGGAGCAGAGGGTTGATGATGAGGATGATGATGATGAGGATAATGATGCTCCGGAGGAGTAGTTTTTCAGGTTTTCTTTGGTTTCCTCCGATTCATCTTGATTCCATTATTCTTCTTTTTATCTTTATAGGTTGGGGTGTGATTCATGCGTGAGTGGAATGTATAAGTGATATCTTGTATGATTGATTTGGTATAAACTTATTGATTTTTGTGCATTCATATGTTCATGTGTTAATTTCTATTGATTAAAAGCATGTATAATTTGATAAATATATTGAGTTCTTGTGAAATTGATCTTAATTATGTGCTATGAGGAGTACTTAGGATTCTAATTACCTATGTGAGGATTTGAGCCTTGATAATCATGCTTGATCATGATTGTTTTATTCTTGAGAGGATCATTCATAAGAACGTATTCTAGAACTTGGCTTGGAGTCTTGTGTGAGACTTATGATTGATAAATTGCTAGGACATGATCTTAGGCCATTATTTTGTGCTTAAGTTACTTAGCCAAATTTTATCCTTCCTAATGATTTTATTAACATTTGGATGCCCCGTTGAGCCGTTAAAGCTTTTTCTTTGGTAGCCGAAGTAAATAACCTTATAAACCTTTACTTGAGCTTTGATTAACCTATTCATTGGTAGATAGAGTGGAGGTGAGTAAGTGTTGCAAGAAGAAAAAGGAAGATAGAATATGGTTGGATGAAAATAATATGGTTAAATCTTGTTTAGGGGTAGTGCCCGAAACTGGTACCCCGATTGTTTTTATACATGGTGTATGAAGCTTAGCAGCTAACGGTCTATACATGGGAAGAAGGGTAGTGCCTGAAACCGGTACCCGAATTGTTTAAAAAGATGATGTTGATGCCATGAAAATAAGGAAAATTCAGAAATTTTACAAGTTCAAGAGACGACATTGGAGGAGAACTTGCTGTAAGAAGAAGAAATCGAGAACCTCCAAGGTAACTCTCTACTAGTATCTTAAGTCACTAAGTCTAAATTTTCCTACCTTTTTCCAAAGAGCCAACATTACAACCCGAAAATAAGTCCTTTGTGATCCTAGTAAAGAGTTGATTATAAGTTGATTTTAGAGACCTTTGCCAAGCTTATGGTTACGCGTGAATATGGATTGATATGAGTGTTTATATTAACCTATATAGAGCCTCACGCACTTGAGTGAAAGGGAATAAATACTTATCTTGTGAGCGAAATTACTTAGTACTCCGAATGGTGTGTGATTGGATTGGTTTTGCATGAGTGATATATATGAAGCAATTAATACTTGTTTGATTGAATGAAGTTGCATGTGTGATATGTGTTGTACTTGATCTTGGTGAATTATACATGACTCCTGTGGTTTGATTTGGTTGCCTCGGGATGAGCAACATGTAAGTTTGGGGGTTTGATGAGTGTGTAAATTCACAAGTTTGGCACCATGTTTGTGCTAGTTTTGGAGAGTTTTGAGGTGGAAATAGGTGGAAAATCTATATATATTGTGAATTAGCATGAATCAGGCGTTAGTGGAGCTATTTAAGTGGTTTTCATAGCAAAATCGGAGTGGAAGTGCCAAGAATCAAAGAGACGAAGTCGAGACCACACGACCTCTCCTACCAAGGGAACTATCGAGGGAATTTTAATAATCGTGGTCCATCTGGTAGTTATCAACAGCAACCAAGGAGGCCTGAATTTTCATGGAGCAATACGAACAATGTAGTGCAACTTCCGATGGGTGTTGATCCGGGAGAAAAGGTGGAAGAAGGGAAGCCTGGTTTCGAGGATACTGTGAACCGGTACATGGTAAAGAATGATGAAAGAGTGAACCGCCTTGAGGCAAAGCTTGAGAAAAAGATTGATGATCACCACAGAGATTTGTCCACTCAAGTGAAAGATCTCACATTGTTGATGGGTACAATTGCAGAGAATGTGAACACATTGAGTCAAACTGTAGGAAAAGGGAAGTTTCCGTCTCAAAGTATAGAGAATCCAAAGTCGTGTAATGCCATCACACTGAGGTCGGGAACGCAGTACGAGGGACCGATGAGGCCAGAATCAAAGTTGGAATTTTCTAAGCCTCGGTTCGACCAGAATTCAGAGGGTTCGACCTGGCATACAGGTCGAACCCAGGTCGAACCTCATAGTCCAGAGCACTCTGTTTTGACACAGGAGCGGTTCGACCAACACGCAGAGGGTTCGACCAACTTTTTAGGTCGAACCCAGGTCGAACCTCATCGGCCAGAGCACTCTGTTTTGACGCAGGAACGGTTCGACCACGATCAAAATGGTTCGACCAACTCTTCAGGTCGAACCCAGGTCGAACCGAAGGATAGAGATTATACAGTGAAGAGGTTCGACCAAGGGGGCAGTGGTTCGACCTCCAATGCTGGTCGAACCCAAGTCAAACCTCCGGAGCAGAATGAGATCAATCTTCCAGGAGAGAGGTTCGACCAATACACTCCTGGTTCGATCTCTCAACCTGGTCGAACCCTAGTCGAACCTCACCGAGATGTTTTGTTTGATGCACCTGTTGTTCTTTTTGATGTTCATGCAACTCCAGTGGTACGGAATGAGCAAAGTACAGACATAATAGCTGAGAAAAAATGGGAAAGAGCTAAGCGATTAAGAGCCGAAAAGGAGAAAGCGGAGAAGGTTGATCGTGATGAATGGGGGATTCCCAAAACAAAGATACCTCCACCGTTTCCCTACAAGCTAGTGAAGAAGGGGTTGGAAGAAAAGTTCAAGAAGTTTTCAGAGATAATGAATAAGATAAGCTTGAACATCCCTTTTTCAGAGGCAATCATGGAGATGCCATATTATTCTCGATTCCTTAAAGACATATTGATGAAGAAGCGAAGCTTAACCGGAGTTGAAACGGTAAACTTATCTGAGAATTGTAGCTCAATTATTCAAAAGAAGTTGCCTCCAAAGATGAAAGATCCGGGGAGCTTTACTATTCTATGTGAGATCGGGAAGGGGCCAGCACGGCGATCTTTGTGCGATCTAGGGGCAAGCATCAATTTGATGCCGTTGTCCATCTTTCAGAAGCTTGGTTTGGGGGAGCTGACCCCGACAACTGTTGCTCTCCAATTGGCAGATAGATCAATGACGTTTCCGAAAGGTATTGTTGAAGATGTTCTTGTAAAGGTGGAGAAGCTAGTCTTTCCTATGGATTTCCTTGTACTAGAAATGAATGATGACAAGGATAATGTTCCTTTAATCTTGGGGAGGCCATTCCTTGCTACAGCTGGAGCTATGATAGATGTTCGGAAGGGAGAACTGAAGTTGAGAATGGACAAAGAAGAAGTACTTTTCAATTTGGACAAAGCAATGAAAATGCCAATGGAGTCCCAGTGTTATAGTATTGACGTGGTGGAGGAGATTGTGAAGGAGGATATGTCTCTGATCTTGTCAAAGGATCCTCTTGAGACATGTTTGATGGAGTCTCTTACTTATCCCACTACGGAGCTTGACGGACTTTCTAACGAGGTATGTATTGAATTTCTTGAAAACTTACTTGCTTTGGGTGATGACAGGTTTGCTTTGGAAAGAAATATAGTGGAAGAAGTCAAATGGACCAGGAAGTACTTGCCTTTGGATAACGAAAACACTCCAGTGGAGAAAAGAAAAGAGGAGTTGAAACTATTGCCGGACCACTTGAAGTATGCTTTTCTTGGAGATAATGCACAATATCCGGTAATTGTATCTTCTTCCCTTAATGATGATCAACTTGAGGAGTTATTAGATGTCTTGAGGAAGTACAAGTCTGCAATAGGGTGGTCACTTGATGATTTGAAAGGTATTAGTCCTTCATATTGTATGCATCGGATTAGGTTGTTGGATGAAGCCAAAGCTAGTGTTCAGAATCAGCGTAGGGTGAATCCCGCAATTCAAGAGGTGATAAGGAAGCAAATTCTTACGTGGTTGGATGCTGGAATTATATATCCTATTAGTGATAGTCCCCATGTGAGTCCATTGCATGTAGTTGCTAAGAAGGGGGGCATGACTATAGTGAAAGCTGAGGATGGAGAAGCTATAGCCACGAGAATTCCTACGGGATGGCGTACATGTGTGGATTACAGGAAATTAAATGAGAACACGTGTAAGGACCATTTCCCTCTTCCGTTTATGGATCAAATGTTGGATCGTCTTGCAGGGTATGAGTTTTATTATTTCTTGGATGGATACTCGGGGTATAATCAAATCATGATCGCTCCCGAGGATCAAGAAAATACCACTTTTACTTGCCCCTATGGGACCTTTGCTTTTAGGAAGATGCCGTTTGGATTGTGTAATGCGCCTGCTACTTTTCAGAGATGTATGATGGCGATTTTTGATGGTTTGATAGAGAAGATTATGGAAGTATTCACGGACGATTTTTCAGTCTTTGGTTCTTCTTTTGATATGTGTTTGTCTAACCTTGCTGTTGTTTTGAAGAGGTGTCAAGAAACTAATCTTGTCTTGAATTGGGAGAAGTGCCACTTCATGGTGAAGGATGGGATTGTTCTTGGGCATCATGTTTCCGCCAAGGGATTACAGGTAGACCGTGCTAAAGTGGTGGCAATTGAGAAGCTTCCACCACCGACCAATGAAAGAGGAGTGCGGTCCTTCCTTGGACACGTCGGTTTTTACAGGAGATTCATTAAAGACTTCTCAAAATACTCTAAGCCTTTATCTCATTTACTTGAAAAGGATATTCCTTTTGTGTTTAATGATGAGTGTCTAACATCTTTTCAAGTTTTGAAGGAGGCGCTTATTACTGCCCCTATCTTGATCACACCGGACTGGACTCAACCGTTTGTACTTATGTGTGATGCAAGTGATGTAGCATTAGGTGTGGTGCTTGGGCAGCTAAGGGAGAAGAAGTTCTGCACCATTTACTACGCGAGTAAGACTTTCGATGCGGCACAAAAGAATTACACGGTAACTGAAAAGGAGTTTTGGCTGTTGTGTATGCATTCGATAAGTTTCGTCAGTATTTGGTTGGCATGAAGACGATTGTGTATACGGATCACTCAGCGATTCGTTATTTGATGGAGAAGAAGGAGACGAAGCCTAGGATCATAAGGTGGATCCTACTACTGCAGGAGTTTGACTTGGAGATTCGGGATAAGAAAGGAACAGAAAATGTGTTGGCAGATCACTTGTCAAGGTTGGAGACTAGGGAGCATTGTGATAATTCTTTCGAGTATATTGAAGAGATGTTCCCTGATGAGAAGATCATGGCTGTGGCTGTTGAAGGTACCGAGCGAGCATGTGTGGTTGCAGCGCAAGGTATGGATCCATGGTACGCGGATTATGTTAATTACATTATCATTGGTGAAATTCCAAGGGATCTCAACCGATATCAACTTGCGAAATTTCGTAGGGAAGTTGAGACATTTATATGGTATGATCCGTTTGTTTATAAGATTTGTACAGATTCTATTGTCCGAAGATGTGTACCCGAGATGGAAATGGAAAGTGTGCTTGAGTTCTGCCATGCACAACCGAATGGGGGGCATTTCGGAGCGCAAAAGACTGCAGCTAAGGTACTTCAATCCGCTCTTTATTGGCCTACATTGTTTAGAGATAGTGAGAGCTATGTGGCGTCTTACGATAGATGTCAGCGCATGGGTACTATAGGTAGGAGAGATGAGATGCCATTGCAGCCTAGTATAGTCGTAGAGATATTTGAAGTATGGGGGATCGATTTTATGGGGCCTTTTCTCCCGTCGAATGGGTTTCTCTACATTCTTCTTGCGGTGGATTATGTTTCGAAGTGGGTGGAAGCAATTCCTACTCGTGTTAATGATTCGAAAGTTATTTTATCTTTCCTGAAGAAACATATTTTTGCCCGTTATGGAGTTCCGAGAGCATTAGTTAGTGATGGAGGTTCTCATTTCGTCAATAAATTTCTGGAGAAGGTGCTTAAGGATTATGGTGTTAAGCACAGGGTTACTACACCCTATCATCCGCAAGCGAATGGGCAGGCAGAGGTCTCCAACCGTCAAGTAAAGCAGATTCTGGAGAAAGTGGTAGGAACTAATAGAAAGGATTGGGCTATGAAGCTTGATGATGTGTTATGGGGGTTCTGGACCGCTTACAAGATGGTGTTAGATATGTCACCGTATCAAATTGTCTATGGGAAGCCGTGCCACTTACCTGTAGAAATTCAACACAAAGCATTTTGGGCTTTGCGTCGCTTGAACTTGACCCTTAAGGATGTAAAGGAGTTGAGGATAACTCACATGAATCAATTGGATGAGTTTAGGAGTCGTGCTTACAAGAATTCAGAGATTTATAAGGAAAGAATGAAGAGGTGGCATGATTCTAAGATTTCATACAAGGAGTTCAAGCAAGGAGATGAGGTACTACTTTTTAACTCTCGTTTGAAGCTTTTTGCAGGCAAGTTGAAGTCTAAGTGGACGGGGCCGTTCATGATTCATCGAGCCTTAGGAGGGAGGAGTTATGAGCTTATTGACAAAGATGGAGACGTTATCACGGCGAATGGGCATCGATTGAAGCATTATAGGTAGCCGGATGATGCGTGTGTCATTTTTGATGATACCTTGTTCTGATTTGGTACCGTCGTGACTCTACGACGTTAAACATGAGCGCTTGTTGAGAGCTTACTCTTCCATTTTATTGCTTTATTTCTTTTGTGTGAGTAAGAAATTTTTATATTTAAGATGCTTACTAATCGGCAATTACATCTCTTTTCAAACTTAGTTTCGACTTACGTTTTTACTAAGTTTGGGGGGGTGTGATGTTATTACCTCATTGAAGCATTGAGAGTATAATCTTTTCTTTGTATTGTTGGTTAGGGGAGTTGGTTTTTGCGGCCATATTGAAATTTTAATCGATTTTGATGTGACGATTTTTTACAACTTGCCTAATGTTCAGTGGTTTTTGGTTGTGTTTTCTTTTACGGAGATACTCATGAATGATATTATGTGGAACAATTTCAGAAGTTGTGCTCTAGATTGTACCTAATGAAGTTGTGTTGAAGTTTGAAGTATGTAGTGAATGAAGAACACTCAGTTTTGGAAATCAGGAGGAAGGTTCGACCAAGTCTAGGAGAGGTTCAACCAGAGCCAGAGGTCGAACAAAAGCAGAGGAAGTCGAAATGGCGTTGAAAGTTGTCCAGAGAGGAGGTTCGACCTAAGCCATAGTGGTTCGACCTGATCAGGAGGTCGAACCTATGGTCGAACCTGTCAGTCGGAAGCACTCTGTTTTCCAGAAGAGGGGTTCGACCAATTCAAGGAAGGTTCGACCTGTTTAGCAAGTCGAACCCCTAGTCGAACCAAGAAGATCATTTGTCCAGAAGAGAGGTTCGACCTCGCCATCCATGGTTCGACCTGTTCAGGTGGTCGAACCCGAGGTCGAACCAAGCCAGGTACGCGATTTAAGTTCAATTTTTCAGAGGGGTTCGATCACTTTTTCGAAACACCAAACCTCGAACCCTCTTCGAACCTCTACACCCTTGCACAAATTCTTCAATTACACTTGATTTCACACCGATTACACAACACTACACCTTGAATTATCGATTCGGTCGCGGATTTGGGCGGATTTCGTCGCGAGTTAGGGCTGAAATCACAAATTTTTGGTTGTTGTATGTTCTCGATCGGTTGTTCACCATGGGCAAGTCACAAGGTATGTTTTTCCAACTCAATTACTCTAGGATTGAAGGTTTAGGTAAGAAATTCGATGTGAATGAGAGGATTGATGTTGAGTATGGTTGAATTTCATGGTGAATGTTGATATTTTGATTGGTTTCATATGAATTCTTGTTTCTTGGTTTTTGGTTGATTGATTATTGATAGAACTTGGATTTTTATGTGGATTAATCAAGGATAGAACATATTATAGAATGAGCATGTTGATTTGGTTTGAAATTGATGAAATTGAAGTAGTTCATTGAGGGAAACATGTTGAATTTTTGATTGAATTGCTTGAATTGCTTAATGCATGCTTGTTGGTTATGTTTTGATGATTAAGGAAGGTGTAATTGAAGATGTTTTGAGAATGTTGAATAAGCAAGTGGTGTTGAGATGATAGTTTGCTTGAATATGCATTGATGCTTGAAGTCTTGAGTAGAGTATGTGATGTGCTAGTATAATACTTGCTTTCTTGTCTTGTTGTTTGGATTGAAGTATTTGTTTTCAGGAAAAGGACAAGTATCAAGTAAAGGAAAAGGAAAGGCAGAGGAGGAGAGATCAAAGAAGAGGCATGACAGGCCTTCAAATTTGGACAAAGTAACAAGAAAACTGAGGCTACAAGATCGTTTACCTGATAACTTCAAGATTAGGATGCAAGAATGGGATGAGATTAAAGAGAAGTGGGAAGAAGTTTCAGACAAGATAGCTCGCACTCGATACCAAGATGATGAAGCAATGAGAATAATGAGAATAGGGGATGATATATTTTGGATGTTTGATCAAGTAGGGATCCGACGATTCATGGAGTTGAAGAGGCCGACGTACTTCCATGTTACAGCGGAAGTAGTTTGCTCGTTTGAGATGGAGAAGGACCCGCTTGGATACCCCTATCGGTGTACATTTTAGCTTGGTGGAGTGAGTAGGAGATGGACGTCTGAGGATTTCAACGAGCTGTTTGAGACGCCTTTGGAGATCCCTCGTTTAGAAAATGCTGCATTCAGTGTAAAGCGATTTTGGAGGGAGATCACTGGGGAGATTCGTGATTATAAGACCAGACAGGCTCGTGCTTCCGCAATAAAGAACCCTGTCTTGAGGTACATGGACCGCATCCTGAGCAACACGTTGTTCGCCCGCTCGGAGGGGAGTGTTGTGTCTAGAGGAGAATTATATGCCCTGTGGTGTATGCTGAATAGAGTGAAGTTCAATGTTGGAGCTTATTTTATTGCGCAGCTGAATCGATTCAAGACCATTGGTTTTCAAAAGGTGAATATTGGAGGGTTATTGACGATCTTGGCTGAGCATTACAACTTGGATCTCACCGGCATTACACCAGTAGAAGGAGAACCCGATTTGATTATGAGAACGTGCGCGAAAGGAGGGTTTGCCCATTTTAGAAATGGAGATTGGTTTTTCACGAGAGGTCTCAAGCCTTTCGAATTTATGTTCCCCTTCGACGTGAGCAACTTGACAACTATTCGGAAAGCAAGGAATAAGCTAATGAATTCTCTTGGACACACCGCTTTATCCGTGGCAGCAAAGTCGGGTGGTGATTGGAGAGTGGTAGCACAGATGTGTGCTGAGGGAAGGATGGCTGAGTTACAGCAGATCGTTGATCAAAGAGAGTTCCGTCCACCTCAGCCACAGCAGCCTGAAGAGGAGGATCAGGTAGATGAGCAGCCGGAGATGGAGATTCCGGAAGGAGAGCAGCATGATGCGCCTCAGCATGCTCTGGTACCGTAGCAGCGGCGAGCAGTTCCAGGTACTCGGGAGCAGCTTCGCTTGATTAATGAGCAGCTGATCGCGATGGTAGCTGCACAGCAAGAGACGAACAGGCAACTCGCGCTCGCTAACGCCAACTACGCCACGCTGAACGAAAGGTACTCTGCCTTGGATGAGCGTGTTGGTAGAGTGAGTAGTCGAGTGGATATGATGGATAAGCACATTACCAGTCTGTGCCGAGCTGTGGAAAATAGGATGGATGAGGATGACGATGATGATGAGGATGATGATGCTCCTAGGGAGTAGTTTCAGGTTTTCTTTTGGCTTCTCCGATTCATCTTATCTCCCATTCTTCTTTTTATTTTTACAGATTGGGGTGTGATTCATGTGTGAGTGGCATGTACCTGATATAGTTGATCTTGTATCGTTATTTTGTATATGGGTTATTGATTCTGTGCATTCATATGTTTACGTGTTTATTTTCATTTGGAAAGAGCATGAATAATTTGTTAAGTATATGGAATTCATGAGGAATTGATTTTGATTATGTGCTATGAGGAGTATTAGGAATTGATTACCTATGTGAGGATTTGAGCCTTTATCATGATTAATCATGATAGTTTATTCTTGAGAGAATCATTCGTATGAACGTATTCTAGAACTTGGCTTGGAGTCTTGTGTGAAACTTACAATTGATGAAATATTAGGATATGATCTTAGGCTATTTTTGATTAATTGAGTCACTTAGCCAAATTTTACCTTTCCTAATGATTTTATAAATCTTTGGTAGCCCTGTTTGACCCTTTTAAAAGCTTTTTCTTTGGCAAGCCAAATATAAGAGCCTTAATTACCTTATTTGAGCTTTGAAAATACCCTATTCATTGGTAGAGAGAATAAGGTGAATAAGTGTGGAAGAAACAAAAGGGAAGATGGAATGAGGTTCAGTAAGAAAAGTGCATGGTTAAATCTTGTTAGGGATAGTGCCTGAAATTGGTATCCCGAATTGCTTATACATGGGGCTTGAAGTTTTTAAGAAGCAGTCGAACGATGTTCGAGAAGGGTAGTGCCTATAACTGGTACCCGAGTAATTAAAAGAAGAATGATGT
The DNA here is from genome assembly GCA_023678885.1 of Pogostemon cablin. NCBI lineage: Eukaryota > Viridiplantae > Streptophyta > Magnoliopsida > Lamiales > Lamiaceae > Pogostemon > Pogostemon cablin. The sequence goes on from CM042973.1 coordinate 10,612,130, forward strand.
TGATGCAAGGAAGAGAAGGAAAATTGAAAATTGCAAGTGCAAGAGAAGAATTGGAGGAGAATATGAAGCCGAATGAGACATCAAAAACCTCCAAGGTAACTCTCTACTAGTGTATTAAGTTACTATGACCAAATTTTCCTACCCTTTCCAAAGAGCCAACATTACAACCTAGAAACAAGTCCTTTGTGATCCTAGTATTAATCTAATGTGAGTTGATTTTTGAGACTTTTGCCAAGCTTATGGTTACGCGTGGATATGAATTGATATGAGTGTTTATACTAGCCTATAGTACCTCACGCACGAGCGAAAGAGAGTAAAGACTTATCTTGTCAGTGAGATTACTTAGTACTCCGAATGGTGTGTGATTGGATTGATTTTACATGAGTGACATATTTGATGCAAGTAATTCTTGTTTGATTCAATGAAGTGGCATGTGTAATATGTGTTGTACTAGATCTTGTTGAATTATACACAACTCCTGTGGTTTAAATTGATTGCCTGTTTGCCTATTTTTAGCACTCACGAGCAAGAATACTCGATCGTTGTAGTATTATATCCCAAGAAAAATTATCAATCCAATAAGGAGTTATATTCGTACTAGCAAAATACGTGAGCTCATGTTCATTGTTGTTTTTGTAAAGATGATCGGGGTTTTGAGATTGATTAACAACTAAAACAAGTAACAAGTAAATAACAATATCAAATAAGTAGAATGACAAGAATAGAAAATGGGTGCTTAAGTTCAAGTATGGAAAAACATGGGATTAGAAACATCCAAGCACACTCAATTCATATTATCATACAAACGGAATTCAACTCAATTGATGTAGACTAAGGGTGATCACGATTGTATCCTAAGCTCCCTTTCGGGTTACAAAGGTTGTTGATCCATTTTGGACTCCCAAAAGCACTTAAGATCAAAGCCCAACATTAACCCCTTCCATCTAGGTACTAGTTAGACTAAACTCTCCCTTTTTGTGTACTAAGGCCAACGAATGGATTGGTTCCCCTCATTGAATTCAAATATCCTTTCGGTCAAACCCAAACTCAATGTCTATTCATGCCTTCCTAATACTATAGAGGGTCGTTTCCGTCTCACTCCAAGCAATACATACATGAAGATCATGATAGCATTTAATTACCACAAATAATCCATTGATCAACAATCCATTAAACCAATAAACATTCATGAATAACAAACCATGCCATCACAACATCAAGACAATTAAACTCCATGAATAGAAATCAACATCAATTAAATCAAAAACCAATTTAATCCACATGATAATATAAATCTAATATGCTCTTCATGTTCCTAATCCCACTAGAGGGATTAGCCTATCATAGTAAAAGTAACAAAACAATTAAATGATTCATTACAATTACCCATAGTCTAAGATCTAAAGAAATCAAAATGAATGGATTCTTCCCTATCAATTTCTTGAAGAGAATCTTCTATTCTTCTTGATCTCCACCTCTAGCTCTTGATTCCTTGAGATCTCTCACACCCAATGGAAGGGATGAAGTTTTGATGGAGAATTAATGGAGATGATGAAGATGGATCAAAATGGATGAAGGTGGATGAAGATGATGGTGGGAAATGGAAGAAATGGTGTGTGAGGTGTGTGTAGATGATAGGATTTTCGGATCCTTTTCCAATTGTTGAATAAAGGGGTATTTATACCCCTTTGGAAGCTTCTAGAAGGATCTGGAAATTTCTGCAGGAAAATACCCGGCACGAGTCGTGCTCTGCAACACGGCCACGAGGTGGCCGTGTTGTGTCTTCTGATGCTCCCGCACGGCCTCGCCTTACAGGGCCGTGTTACGCAACACGGCTCGTGTGCTGCAACACGAGTCGTGTGCTGTAACACGGGCACAGGTGTAGTCGTGTTGGCTCTTCTGATGTCGCCACACGGCCACCTTCTTACAGGGCCGTGTTGGCGACACGGCTCGTGCTCCCGACTCGACTCGTGCGACTGGACACGATTGGATGTTGCCCGTATTGAATGACTAGATGTCGCCACACGGCCAACTCTTACAGGGCGTGTTGGCTACACGGCTCGTGTGCTGGCTCCTGCATTTCTTCACTGTTTTGGCTCGTTCTCCCTCGTTTCAACTCCGAATTGAGATCCGCTTTTTCCTACATCTTCCTTATCATGTTTAGCATCCAATAAAAAGTGAAAATCTTACGTTTAAGCTCATTCACACACATTTCAATAAAAATACAAAACACAACCAAATAACATATAAAATACGGATAAAATAATACGAAAATACATATAAAAAGACACTAAAATTTAGGTGAAAATAGCTCTGATCAACCCCCCAAACTTAAGGTGTTGCTCGTCCCCGAGCAACGAAAATGACAAATCAAAAGGAGAAATTTTCACCTAGAAAAAGACTAAACGAATATAAGCAATAACACATCGTTAGCCATAATAACAACAACCTATGCTAAGTCATCCTACAACATTAAAATCATGACATGAGAAATTAACAAGTTCAATCAAAAGAGAATAAAGTGTAATATAGTTCCTTTTAAGTCCAAGCCTCACAATGGATATTGATGTCTCTCAACACTCTTTTGAAATAGGGTAAATCACACTCATTAATCGATTGGCTCGACTCGCTATAAGCTTGCTCGCGGACTATATTCTCAAACCACCAAAGTTTCAATTAATGATCAAAAAGGTCTTTAATTAGGATGTAATGATAGGCTCTTTGGTATGGTAGGAAGTATATGGATAAGAGTGACTAACAAGTGTAAGTAATCGAAGAGATGGTCAACTTCCTCAACTTCTCCACTTTTCTTTCTTCCTTTCTCAACTTTGGTACTCACAAGCACTACTTATCAACATTCCTTTGGATTGAGCTTCTTATGATGCATGCTTCCTTTCTTTGAATTTTTATTTCCTTGAGCATCTTGTTGTTGCTTTACTCATTTTTCTTGTTTTGAGGTTGCATGTTCATTCTTTTTTATGCTCTTTCATCATTTTTCTTGCTTGTTTACCATTCCCTTTTCTTCTTTTTCTAATCAATCAATCCTTTCTAGCTACCATCTCCTCAATGACCCACACAAAGGTGTATATAAGCTTGAATGTGTAATTAAGGCTTGTAATGTGCTAAATTCACAAGAAATAGGCTTATAAGCTCAAAGTGGTTGACTAAGGATGATGTTCAAGGTAGGAAACATATATGGTAATGACTATAATAACAAGGATGACCTTAGATCATTTCACCAATCTCCACTAATCGGGCTCGTTCCTATAGTCCTTGAGCAAGTTCTAACTTATCAAACACAACCGATCCACTCATGAAGAAATACCATGTATGCATGGTTGAGGCTCAAATGCTCACAAGCTTGTGCTCGGACCTTAAGGAACTTATTACACCACATTCATCTCAAAATTGAACAAGTTAAGTAAAACATGTCACAATTTGAAAGTGTAGAGATTCTTAATCATAATTTGTCATCACTTATCACCACAACATATCATCACTCATGTTCAAAAATGACTCACGACATCCCTAAACAAACCACCAAACATCCCAAGACAAGAATGAAAATACACACAACATACAAATAAGAACTCAACAAACAAGACACAACAAAAACACAAAACATGCAAAAACACAAAATACCATCATCCATAAGAAAATTAAGCACACATTCATCCCAACCTTTATTGAAAAGAAAATCCTAATTTACGAAAGTAAACCTCCCATAAATATAACAAATGAAGTAGCATGCTAGTCACAACAATCCAAATCAAACTCAATTCATTTCAAGTAATAAAATGATAAGGTGTAGAGTACTCCCTCAATAGGCATTTGGTAAGGAAAGCGTTAGCTCCAAGCTCCATCTTGCTTCCAATACCTCTCATTCATGCTCAAGCACTCAACAAACACCATTATTTCAACAATTTCATTATAAATATGGACTATCATGCACTTCAACACCACCAATCATGCCAAAATCAAACCAATACTCATGAGAGAAAAATTTTAAAATTTACCCAAATTTTACAAGAATCATACTCAAGTGGTGAGTCACACCACACACTCTCCCCCCAAACTTAAATCGAAACAAGAGTGGAGACTTAAGTTTGCAAAAAGTGGTGAGACTTACCCTTGTAGTTTCCATTGATGATCTTCTTGTTGAGAAGTAACTGCATCCACACGACTCAAGCGATGTCCACCACGCACTATCACCCCCCAAACTTAACTCGAGACAAGAGTCACGAATTAAGTTTGCAACAAATGTTGAAACATATCAACTTGAATCCATGAAGCATTTCTCTTTTCTTCAATGTGCATTTTTCTCCATGAGCACAATCAACCTACAAGGCCAAAATAAACAAACAACAAAAACAAAGCAATAAAGATAGTGATGGGGTGCCTCCCATCGAGCGCTAAGTTTAACGTCTTCAAGCTAGACGAATGTGTAGCTCATCTTTCACATAAAGTATCCACAAAGAGGGTCTCCCTTTGTGATGGATCCACATAGTGCTTTACACGATGACCATTAACCAAGAACTCTCCCCCGTTCTCATCTATAACCTTTAGAGCTCCCCCATCAAGTACTTCCTTTACCACATAAGGTCCTCTCCATTTGGACTTCAACTTGCCCGGGAAAAGTCTTAGTCGAGAATTGAATACCAACACCTTCTCACCCTTTTCAAAGCTCTTCTTCCTCAGACGAGCATCATGCCACCTCTTGGTTTTCTCCTTAAAAATTCTTGAATTTTCATAAGCATTTTCTCTAAATTCCTCAAGCTCATTCAATTGTAAGAATCTTACCTTCTTCGAAGCTTTCATGTCAAAATTCAACTTCTTAATGGCCCAATAAGCTTTATGCTCTAACTCCACCGGAAGATGGCAAGACTTACCATAGACAATTTGAAAAGGAGACATACCAAGAGTGGTCTTGAATGCGGTTCGAAAGGCCCACAATGCATCATCAAGTTTATTTGACCAATCCTTTCTACTCACACTCACTGTTTTCTCCAAGACTTGTTTGATTTGTCGATTAGAAATTTCAGCTTGACCATTCGTTTGAGGGTGATACGGAGTAGACACTCGATGCTTCACTCCATAAGTCTTGAGAATGTTCTCCATGAGCTTATTTATGAAGTGACTACCCCCATCACTTACCAACACTCTAGGTACTCCAAATCTTGTGAAGATATGCTTCTTTAGAAGACCACTCTAGCATCACTTGTTCTTGAAGGTATGGCCTCAACCCATTTCGATACATAGTCGACCGCCAATAAGATGTATAGGAATCCATTAGATTGAGGAAATGGTCCCATGAAATCGATGCCCCACACATCAAATATCTCCACTTCTTGAAAGCTCTTAAGGGGCATCTCATCCCACTTGGAGATTCCTCCCATCCTTTGACATCGATCACAACCCTCTACAAATTTCTTACAACTCTTGAACAAAAATGGCCAATACAACCCCGATTGTAAGACTTTTGCAGCGGTCTTTTGAGCTCCAAAATGGCCTCCACTAGGTGAAGAGTGGCAAAACTCCAACACACTATTCCATTCTTCCTCGGGTACACATCTTCGCACAAGAGAATCATTACACATCTTGTATAAGAATGGATCATCCCACAAGTAACTTTTAACATCATGAAAGAACTTCTTGGATTGATACTTATTAAGCTCATAAGGCCTCCTTCCACTAGCCAAGTAATTCACATAGTCCGCATACCACGGGCTTCCTTCTTCCTCCACTAAAGCCTCAATTTGATAGCAATCACACTCCAAGATTTCTTCATCGGGAAAAACCTCTTTGATTAACTCATAAGTACCTTCACAATGCTCCCTCGACTCTAACCTTGAAAGATGGTCGGCTATCACATTCTCCGTGCCCTTCTTATCTCTCACTTCAATATCAAATTCTTGAAGAAGTAGTACCCATCTTATCACCCTTGGCTTTGCATCCTTCTTTGCCATGAGATACTTGATAGCGGCATGGTCGGTGTATACAATAGTTTTCGTTCCTACCAAATAAGGACGAAACTTATCAAATGCGTATACTACCGCCAAGAACTCTTTTTCGGTAGTGGTGTAGTTCCTTTGAGCCGCATCAAATGTCTTGCTTGCATAGTAAATAGCTCGGAATTTTTTCTCTCTTAATTGCCCCAAAACCACTCCAAGAGCTACGTCACTTGCATCACACATCAATATAAATGGCTCCTTCCAATCGGGGGTGATCAAGATGGGTGATGAAATTAAAGCTTCCTTTAGCACCTGAAAAGCATTTAAACAATTATCATCAAACTTAAATGGCACATCTTTTTCAAGGAGATGAGATAGAGGTTTAGAAAATGAAGAAAAATCCTTTATGAATCTACGATAGAACCCGGCATGGCCAAGGAATGATCGTACTCCCTTCTCATTTGTTGGTGGTAGAAGCTTCTCTATAGCAACAACTTTGGCTCGGTCAACTTGCAATCCCTTTGAAGAGATGTGATGTCCAAGTACAATGCCATCATTTACCATGAAATGGCACTTCTCCCAATTCAACATTAAATTAGTGTCTTGACATCGCTTCAAAACAATAGCAAGGTTAGACAAACAATTATCAAAAGAAGAACCAAACACCGAAAAGTCATCCATGAAAACTTCCATTATATTCTCAATTAATCCTTCAAAGATTGCCATCATACACCTTTGAAAGGTGGCCGGTGCATTGCAAAGTCCAAATGGCAATCTTCGAAAAGCAAATATTCCATAAGGACAAGTGAAAGCGGTCTTTTCTTGGTCTTCGGGTGCTATGAGAATTTGGTTATACCCGGAATACCCATCAAGAAAGCAATAAAACTCATACCCGGCCAACCTATCCAACATTTGATCTAAGAAAGGTAAGGGGAAGTGATCTTTACGTGTGTTTTCATTAAGCTTTCTATAATCAACACACACACGCCATCCCGTCACCGTCCTAGTGGCTATGGTCTCATCTTTATCGGTCTTCACTATAGTCATGCCCCCTTTTTTAGATACTACATGCAACGGGCTCACATAGGGGCTATCACTAATAGGAAAAATCATATCGGAGTCTAACCACTTAAGAACCTCTTTTTTTACCACTTCTTGCATGATAGGATTAAGTCTTCTTTGGTTTTGAACACAAGCTTTCCCTTCATCCTCAAGTCTTATCTTATGCATGCAAATTGTTGGACTAATTCCCTTCAAATCATCAATACACCAACCAATAGCCGACTTATGCTCTTTAAGGACATTAAGCAATTTATCAAGTTGACTAGAAGTTAGAGATGATGATACAATTACCGGATAAGTCTCATTTTCACCAAGGTAGGCATAAGTAAGATGATCGGGTAGAGGCTTCAACTCCACCTTCTTTTCCTTTTTCTCTTCTTGCTCGAATGGATCTCTAAGTGGTAAGAACTTTTCATTTCCCCTTGAGATGGCGGCTGCAACCTCTTGAGCTTCACTACAATCACCTAGATCAAGCAAACAATTAATCAATTCTTCATTTAAATCAAGAGAAGTAGTAGAAATATTAGAAAGAGATAAAGAATTGCTCAAGCAAAGTTCAAGTGGATCCTTGGTTACAATGGAAGGCCAACTCTCCTCGACACTTCCCTTTACAACATCTACACTTTTACATTCTTCATCATTCATTGGATATTGCATGGCCTTATGTAGAGAGAATACCACTTCCTCATCATTAACCCTCAACTTCAATTCTCCTTTGTAGACATCAATAAGAGCTCTCCCGGTAGCAAGAAACGGTCTCCCCAAAAATCAATGGCACATTTTCATCCTCCTCCATATCTAGAACAACAAAGTCCACCGGAAAGACGAACTTATCAACTTTCACCAATACATCTTCAACTACTCCTTTTGGATGTGTCATAGATCTATCCGCCAATTGAAGTGTGATGGAAGTTGGCTTTACTTCACCTAATCCAAGCTTCTTGAATATGGAGAGAGGCATTAGATTAATGCTTGCACCGAGGTCACAAAGAGCCTTGTTCTTCTTGTTCTTTCCAATTTCACACGGTATAATGAAACTACCCGGATCCTTCAATTTTTGTGGAAGTTTCCGTTGTAGAATGGCACTACACTCTTCGGTTAGATTAACTGTTTCATTGTCCACAAGACTTCTTTTCTTTCCCATGATGTCCTTCAAGAAACGAGCATAATGAGGCATTTGATCCAAAGCATCGGCGAAAGGCATATTGATTTGAATCTTCTTGAAGATTTCAAGAAACTTTTTGAACCTCTCATCCAAACCCTTCTTCAAAAACCTTTGAGGAAAAGGAACCGGTACTTGAGTCTTGGGTATTCCCCAACTATCTCTTTCAACTTCAACTTCCTTTTCCCTTAACTCCTTTGCCTTTTTCCACTTTGGAATTCTCTCTATCTTCTCTTCATCTTTCTTTTGCTCAACAATTTCTTTTTTCTTGCTTACTTCCTCCATTTCAATCTCTTCTTGCACCAACCCTTCTTCCACCTTGCTTTCCACTTCCCTTTCAATGACAATACTATCTTCTTTAGGCATAGGAGGTTCCTCATACTCTTTTCCACTTCTAAGGGTGATAGCTTTGCAATCTTCTTTAGGATTGGTTACCGTGGTAGATGGAAACTTTCCTTGTTGGTGTTGAGATCCCACGGAAGAAGCAATTTGACCCATTTGATACTCAAAAGCTCTCATCCTATTGTCGGATTTCTTCTCATTTTCCTCCATTCTAGCCTCCATCTTTTTCATGAATGTTAGCAATGTCTCTTCCACCGATGCTTTCCCCTCTCCATTTGGTGGTTTAGCACTTGGATCGAATCCCGGAGGATATGACACGGCGGCTTGAGGATTACAGTAAGAAAGATTCTCATGCTTCCTCGGAGCTTGATAATTTCCACTTGATTGATTGAAATTGCTTCCCCGAGCTTGTCCTTGATATCCTCCTTGGTAATTACCTTGATTAGAAGGATAATTACCTTGGAAATTCCCTTGATGATGGAAATTCCCTTGGTAATTTCTCCTATCTAAATAGGCAACATCTTCTACACTTTGCATAACCTTGCTCTCATCATTCACCATAGAACTTGTGCTTCCCCCTTGGCTTACTCCTTGAGTGATCAAATTCAATTGCTTTGTTAAAGCTTGAATGCTCTCATTGAATTCTTTCATTCCCTCACTTTGGAACATATCACTCTTCACTTTGTTCACACTCTCCACTTGAGCTACTTTTCCAAAGGCATAACCTCCCATTACTCGCTCGGAAGGCCATTGATAAGCATTCATTGCAATGTCTTCAAAAATATCCATAGCTTTCATAGCATCCACTCCAAATATAGACCCTCCGGATGAGGCATCTACATGCATCCGATTTTGTTGATTCAACCCTTGGTAAAAGAAAGCCACTTGTTGATTCTCATGAAAATCGTGTTGAGGACACTTTCGGAGCATCTCTTTGTAGCGTTCCCATGCTTCATAAAAATTTTCATCCGGAAGTTGCCTAAATTGAGTGATAAGGCTTTTCAATTGGAGCGTCTTTGAAGGAGAAAAGTACTTGTTTAGGAACCTTTGCTCAAGATCTTCCCATGTATTACAACTTTCCAAAGGAATTGTATTGTACCATGCTTTAGCCTTGTCTCTTAAAGAGAAAGAGAACAACCTCATTCGAATAGCATCCTCCGACACTCCCTTCATCTTGACGGTATTTGCAACCTCCAAGAAAGTAGATAGATGAGTGTTCGGGTCTTCAAGAGGACCTCCCCCAAACTGATTTGCTTTAACCATGTTGATCAATCCGGTCTTTATTTCATAATCATTGGCTTGAACCGGAGGAACCATATTGTGCACGGCCCTCGGTTGGAAGTAATCCCGAATTGCTCTAGGCCTTGGCAACTCTTGTTGTTGAAATATCCTTTGAGCTTCTTGATTGGCAAGCAATTGCATATACTCTTGACTTTGAGCAAAGACATTCCTCATTATCTCCGCTTGATTCTCTTGCACTCCTTCTTGTACCCCCCTTTGATCTTGTAAAGGATCTTGGGGTGGGTCATAATTAACATTGTCTCCCCGTTGATTCTCCATATTTTTGTCTTTTCTAGCTTTACGCCTCTCTCGTTTCCTTTGTCGTGCGGTCCTTTCAATCTCCAAATTCAAAGGAATGATCGATTGATTTCCCTTTGATCTTGTGATCATAAAACACCTACGAAAAGGTCAAGAGTGAGACCACAAACACAAATAATAAATAAAAGAAAATAAAAAGAATCCTTATCAAGAACAACTAAAACAATAACATAGTACTCGACTAGTCCGTCAAACTCCCCTTTGGCAACGGCGCCATTTTCCTGTTTGCCTATTTTTAGCACTCACGAGCAAGAATACTCGATCGTTGTAGTATTATATCCCAAGAAAAATTATCAATCCAATAAGGAGTTATATTCGTACTAGCAAAATACGTGAGCTCATGGTCATTGTTGTTTTTGTAAAGATGATCGGGGGTTTTGAGATTGATTAACAACTAAAACAAGTAACAAGTAAATAACAATATCAAATAAGTAGAATGACAAGAATAGAAAATGGGTGCTTAAGTTCAAGTATGGAAAAACATGGGATTAGAAACATCCAAGCACACTCAATTCATATTATCATACAAACGGAATTCAACTCAATTGATGTAGACTAAGGGTGATCACGATTGTATCCTAAGCTCCCTTTCGGGTTACAAAGGTTGTTGATCCATTTTGGACTCCCAAAAGCACTTAAGATCAAAGCCCAACATTAACCCCTTCCATCTAGGTACTAGTTAGACTAAACTCTCCCTTTTTGTGTACTAAGGCCAACGAATGGATTGGTTCCCCTCATTGAATTCAAATATCCTTTCGGTCAAACCCAAACTCAATGTCTATTCATGCCTTCCTAATACTATAGAGGGTCGTTTCCGTCTCACTCCAAGCAATACATACATGAAGATCATGATAGCATTTAATTACCACAAATAATCCATTGATCAACAATCCATTAAACCAATAAACATTCATGAATAACAAACCATGCCATCACAACATCAAGACAATTAAACTCCATGAATAGAAATCAACATCAATTAAATCAAAAACCAATTTAATCCACATGATAATATAAATCTAATATGCTCTTCATGTTCCTAATCCCACTAGAGGGATTAGCCTATCATAGTAAAAGTAACAAAACAATTAAATGATTCATTACAATTACCCATAGTCTAAGATCTAAAGAAATACAAAATGAATGGATTCTTCCCTATCAATTTCTTGAAGAGAATCTTCTATTCTTCTTGATCTCCACCTCTAGCTCTTGATTCCTTGAGATCTCTCACACCCAATGGAAGGGATGAAGTTTTGATGGAGAATTAATGGAGATGATGAAGATGGATCAAAATGGATGAAGGTGGATGAAGATGATGGTGGGAAATGGAAGAAATGGTGTGTGAGGTGTGTGTAGATGATAGGATTTTCGGATCCTTTTCCAATTGTTGAATAAAGGGGTATTTATACCCCTTTGGAGGCTTCTAGAAGGATCTGGAAATTTCTGCAGGAAAATACCCGGCACGAGTCGTGCTCTGCAACACGGCCACGAGGTGGCCGTGTTGTGTCTTCTGATGCTCCCGCACGGCCTCGCCTTCCAGGGCCGTGTTACGCAACACGGCTCGTGTGCTGCAGAGCCGTGTGCTGCAACACGAGTCGTGTGCTGTAACACGGGCACAGGTGTAGTCGTGTTGGCTCTTCTGATGTCGCCACACGGCCACCTTCTTACAGGGCCGTGTTGGCGACACGGCTCGTGCTCCCGACTCGACTCGTGCGACTGGACACGATCGGATGTTGCCCGTGTTGAATGACTAGATGTCGCCACACGGCCAACTCTTACAGGGCCGTGTTGGCTACACGGCTCATGTGCTGGCTCCTGCATTTCTTCACTGTTTTGGCTCGTTCTCCCTCGTTTCAACTCCGAATTGAGATCCACTTTTTCCTACATCTTCCTTATCATTTGTTGGTGGTGGAAGCTTCTCTATAGCAACAACTTTGGCTCGGTCAACTTGCAATCCCTTTGAAGAGATGTGATGTCCAAGTACAATGCCATCATTTACCATGAAATGGCACTTCTCCCAATTCAACACTAAATTAGTGTCTTGACATCGCTTCAAAACAATAGCAAGGTTAGACAAACAATTATCAAAAGAAGAACCAAACACCGAAAAGTCATCCATGAAAACTTCCATTATATTCTCAATTAATCCTTCAAAGATTGCCATCATACACCTTTGAAAGGTGGCCGGTGCATTGCAAAGTCCAAATGGCAATCTTCGAAAAGCAAATATTCCATAAGGACAAGTGAAAGCGGTCTTTTCTTGGTCTTCGGGTGCTATGAGAATTTGGTTATACCCGGAATACCCATCAAGAAAGCAATAAAACTCATACCCGGCCAACCTATCCAACATTTGATCTAAGAAAGGTAAGGGGAAGTGATCTTTACGTGTGTTTTCATTAAGCTTTCTATAATCAACACACACACGCCATCCCGTCACCGTCCTAGTGGCTATGGTCTCATCTTTATCGGTCTTCACTATAGTCATGCCCCCTTTTTTAGATACTACATGCAACGGGCTCACATAGGGGCTATCACTAATAGGAAAAATCATATCGGAGTCTAACCACTTAAGAACCTCTTTTTTTACCACTTCTTGCATGATAGGATTAAGTCTTCTTTGGTTTTGAACACAAGCTTTCCCTTCATCCTCAAGTCTTATCTTATGCATGCAAATTGTTGGACTAATTCCCTTCAAATCATCAATACACCAACCAATAGCCGACTTATGCTCTTTAAGGACATTAAACAATTTATCAAGTTGACTAGAAGTTAGAGATGATGATACAATTACCGGATAAGTCTCATTTTCACCAAGGTAGGCATAAGTAAGATGATCGGGTAGAGGCTTCAACTCCACCTTCTTTTCCTTTTTCTCTTCTTGCTCGAATGGATCTCTAAGTGGTAAGAACTTTTCATTTCCCCTTGAGATGGCGGCTGCAACCTCTTGAGCTTCACTACAATCACCTAGATCAAGCAAACAATTAATCAATTCTTCATTTAAATCAAGAGAAGTAGTAGAAATATTAGAAAGAGATAAAGAATTGCTCAAGCAAAGTTCAAGTGGATCCTTGGTTACAATGGAAGGCCAACTCTCCTCGACACTTCCCTTTACAACATCTACACTTTTACATTCTTCATCATTCATTGGATATTGCATGGCCTTATGTAGAGAGAATACCACTTCCTCATCATTAACCCTCAACTTCAATTCTCCTTTGTAGACATCAATAAGAGCTCTCCCGGTAGCAAGAAACGGTCTCCCAAAAATCAATGGCACATTTTCATCCTCCTCCATATCTAGAACAACAAAGTCCACCGGAAAGACGAACTTATCAACTTTCACCAACACATCTTCAACTACTCCTTTTGGATGTGTCATAGATCTATCCGCCAATTGAAGTGTGATGGAAGTTGGCTTTACTTCACCTAATCCAAGCTTCTTGAATATGGAGAGAGGCATTAGATTAATGCTTGCACCGAGGTCACAAAGAGCCTTGTTCTTCTTGTTCTTTCCAATTTCACACGGTATAATGAAACTACCCAGATCCTTCAATTTTTGTGGAAGTTTCCGTTGTAGAATGGCACTACACTCTTCGGTTAGATTAACCGTTTCATTGTCCACAAGACTTCTTTTCTTTCCCATGATGTCCTTCAAGAAACGAGCATAATGAGGCATTTGATCCAAAGCATCGGCGAAAGGCATATTGATTTGAATCTTCTTGAAGATTTCAAGAAACTTTTTGAACCTCTCATCCAAACCCTTCTTCAAAAACCTTTGAGGAAAAGGAACCGGTACTTGAGTCTTGGGTATTCCCCAACTATCTCTTTCAACTTCAACTTCCTTTTCCCTTAACTCCTTTGCCTTTTTCCACTTTGGAATTCTCTCTATCTTCTCTTCATCTTTCTTTTGCTCAACAATTTCTTTTTTCTTGCTTACTTCCTCCATTTCAATCTCTTCTTGCACCAACCCTTCTTCCACCTTGCTTTCCACTTCCCTTTCAATGACAATACTATCTTCTTTAGGCATAGGAGGTTCCTCATACTCTTTTCCACTTCTAAGGGTGATAGCTTTGCAATCTTCTTTAGGATTGGTTACCGTGGTAGATGGAAACTTTCCTTGTTGGTGTTGAGATCCCACGGAAGAAGCAATTTGACCCATTTGATACTCAAAAGCTCTCATCCTATTGTCGGATTTCTTCTCATTTTCCTCCATTCTAGCCTCCATCTTTTTCATGAATGTTAGCAATGTCTCTTCCACCGATGCTTTCCCCTCTCCATTTGGTGGTTTAGCACTTGGATCGAATCCCGGAGGATATGACACGGCGGCTTGAGGATTACAGTAAGAAAGATTCTCATGCTTCCTCGGAGCTTGATAATTTCCACTTGATTGATTGAAATTGCTTCCCCGAGCTTGTCCTTGATATCCTCCTTGGTAATTACCTTGATTAGAAGGATAATTACCTTGGAAATTCCCTTGATGATGGAAATTCCCTTGGTAATTTCTCCTATCTAAATAGGCAACATCTTCTACACTTTGCATAACCTTGCTCTCATCATTCACCATAGAACTTGTGCTTCCCCCTTGGCTTACTCCTTGAGTGATCAAATTCAATTGCTTTGTTAAAGCTTGAATGCTCTCATTGAATTCTTTCATTCCCTCACTTTGGAACATATCACTCTTCACTTTGTTCACACTCTCCACTTGAGCTACTTTTCCAAAGGCATAACCTCCCATTACTCGCTCGGAAGGCCATTGATAAGCATTCATTGCAATGTCTTCAAAAATATCCATAGCTTTCATAGCATCCACTCCAAATATAGACCCTCCGGATGAGGCATCTACATGCATCCGATTTTGTTGATTCAACCCTTGGTAAAAGAAAGCCACTTGTTGATTCTCATGAAAATCGTGTTGAGGACACTTTCGGAGCATCTCTTTGTAGCGTTCCCATGCTTCATAAAAATTTTCATCCGGAAGTTGCCTAAATTGAGTGATAAGGCTTTTCAATTGGAGCGTCTTTGAAGGAGGAAAGTACTTGTTTAGGAACCTTTGCTCAAGATCTTCCCATGTATTACAACTTCCCAAAGGAATTGTATTGTACCATACTTTAGCCTTGTCTCTTAAAGAGAAAGAGAACAACCTCATTCGAATAGCATCCTCCGACACTCCCTTCATCTTGACGGTATTTGCAACCTCCAAGAAAGTAGATAGATGAGTGTTCGGGTCTTCAAGAGGACCTCCCCCAAACTGATTTGCTTTAACCATGTTGATCAATCCGGTCTTTATTTCATAATCATTGGCTTGAACCGGAGGAACCATATTGTGCACGGCCCTCGGTTGGAAGTAATCCCGAATTGCTCTAGGCCTTGGCAACTCTTGTTGTTGAAATATCCTTTGAGCTTCTTGATTGGCAAGCAATTGCATATACTCTTGATTTTGAGCAAAGACATTCCTCATTATCTCCGCTTGATTCTCTTGCACTCCTTCTTGTACCCCCCTTTGATCTTGTAAAGGATCTTGGGGTGGGTCATAATTAACATTGTCTCCCCGTTGATTCTCCATATTTTTGTCTTTTCTAGCTTTACGCCTCTCTCGTTTCCTTTGTCGTGCGGTCCTTTCAATCTCCAAATTCAAAGGAATGATCGATTGATTTCCCTTTGATCTTGTGATCATAAAACACCTACGAAAAGGCCAAGAGTGAGACCACAAACACAAATAATAAATAAAAGAAAATAAAAAGAATCCTTATCAAGAACAACTAAAACAATAACACAGTACTCGACTAGTCCGTCAAACTCCCCTTTGGCAACGGCGCCATTTTCTTGTTTGCCTATTTTTAGCACTCACGAGCAAGAATACTCGATCGTTGTAGTATTATATCCCAAGAAAAATTATCAATCCAATAAGGAGTTATATTCGTACTAGCAAAATACGTGAGCTCATGTTCATTGTTGTTTTTGTAAAGATGATCGGGGGTTTTGAGATTGATTAACAACTAAAACAAGTAACAAGTAAATAACAATATCAAATAAGTAGAATGACAAGAATAGAAAATGGGTGCTTAAGTTCAAGTATGGAAAAACATGGGATTAGAAACATCCAAGCACACTCAATTCATATTATCATACAAACGGAATTCAACTCAATTGATGTAGACTAAGGGTGATCACGATTGTATCCTAAGCTCCCTTTCGGGTTACAAAGGTTGTTGATCCATTTTGGACTCCCAAAAGCACTTAAGATCAAAGCCCAACATTAACCCCTTCCATCTAGGTACTAGTTAGACTAAACTCTCCCTTTTTGTGTACTAAGGCCAACGAATGGATTGGTTCCCCTCATTGAATTCAAATATCCTTTCGGTCAAACCCAAACTCAATGTCTATTCATGCCTTCCTAATACTATAGAGGGTCGTTTCCGTCTCACTCCAAGCAATACATACATGAAGATCATGATAGCATTTAATTACCACAAATAATCCATTGATCAACAATCCATTAAACCAATAAACATTCATGAATAACAAACCATGCCATCACAACATCAAGACAATTAAACTCCATGAATAGAAATCAACATCAATTAAATCAAAAACCAATTTAATCCACATGATAATATAAATCTAATATGCTCTTCATGTTCCTAATCCCACTAGAGGGATTAGCCTATCATAGTAAAAGTAACAAAACAATTAAATGATTCATTACAATTACCCATAGTCTAAGATCTAAAGAAATACAAAATGAATGGATTCTTCCCTATCAATTTCTTGAAGAGAATCTTCTATTCTTCTTGATCTCCACCTCTAGCTCTTGATTCCTTGAGATCTCTCACACCCAATGGAAGGGATGAAGTTTTGATGGAGAATTAATGGAGATGATGAAGATGGATCAAAATGGATGAAGGTGGATGAAGATGATGGTGGGAAATGGAAGAAATGGTGTGTGAGGTGTGTGTAGATGATAGGATTTTCGGATCCTTTTCCAATTTTTGAATAAAGGGGTATTTATACCCCTTTGGAGGCTTCTAGAAGGATCTGGAAATTTCTGCAGGAAAATACCCGGCACGAGTCGTGCTCTGCAACACGGCCACGAGGTGGCCGTGTTGTGTCTTCTGATGCTCCCGCACGGCCTCGCCTTACAGGGCCGTGTTACGCAACACGGCTCGTGTGCTGCAACACGAGTCGTGTGCTGTAACACGGGCACAGGTGTAGTCGTGTTGGCTCTTCTGATGTCGCCACACGGCCACCTTCTTACAGGGCCGTGTTGGCGACACGGCTCGTGCTCCCGACTCGACTCGTGCGACTGGACACGATCGGATGTTGCCCGTGTTGAATGACTAGATGTCGCCACACGGCCAACTCTTACAGGGCCGTGTTGGCTACACGGCTCATGTGCTGGCTCCTGCATTTCTTCACTGTTTTGGCTCGTTCTCCCTCGTTTCAACTCCGAATTGAGATCCACTTTTTCCTACATCTTCCTTATCATTTGTTGGTGGTGGAAGCTTCTCTATAGCAACAACTTTGGCTCGGTCAACTTGCAATCCCTTTGAAGAGATGTGATGTCCAAGTACAATGCCATCATTTACCATGAAATGGCACTTCTCCCAATTCAACACTAAATTAGTGTCTTGACATCGCTTCAAAACAATAGCAAGGTTAGACAAACAATTATCAAAAGAAGAACCAAACACCAAAAAGTCATCCATGAAAACTTCCATTATATTCTCAATTAATCCTTCAAAGATTGCCATCATACACCTTTGAAAGGTGGCCGGTGCATTGCAAAGTCCAAATGGCAATCTTCGAAAAGCAAATATTCCATAAGGACAAGTGAAAGCGGTCTTTTCTTGGTCTTCGGGTGCTATGAGAATTTGGTTATACCCGGAATACCCATCAAGAAAGCAATAAAACTCATACCCGGCCAACCTATCCAACATTTGATCTAAGAAAGGTAAGGGGAAGTGATCTTTACGTGTGTTTTCATTAAGCTTTCTATAATCAACACACACACGCCATCCCGTCACCGTCCTAGTGGCTATGGTCTCATCTTTATCGGTCTTCACTATAGTCATGCCCCCTTTTTTAGATACTACATGCAACGGGCTCACATAGGGGCTATCACTAATAGGAAAAATCATATCGGAGTCTAACCACTTAAGAACCTCTTTTTTTACCACTTCTTGCATGATAGGATTAAGTCTTCTTTGGTTTTGAACACAAGCTTTCCCTTCATCCTCAAGTCTTATCTTATGCATGCAAATTGTTGGACTAATTCCCTTCAAATCATCAATACACCAACCAATAGCCGACTTATGCTCTTTAAGGACATTAAACAATTTATCAAGTTGACTAGAAGTTAGAGATGATGATACAATTACCGGATAAGTCTCATTTTCACCAAGGTAGGCATAAGTAAGATGATCGGGTAGAGGCTTCAACTCCACCTTCTTTTCCTTTTTCTCTTCTTGCTCGAATGGATCTCTAAGTGGTAAGAACTTTTCATTTCCCCTTGAGATGGCGGCTGCAACCTCTTGAGCTTCACTACAATCACCTAGATCAAGCAAACAATTAATCAATTCTTCATTTAAATCAAGAGAAGTAGTAGAAATATTAGAAAGAGATAAAGAATTGCTCAAGCAAAGTTCAAGTGGATCCTTGGTTACAATGGAAGGCCAACTCTCCTCGACACTTCCCTTTACAACATCTACACTTTTACATTCTTCATCATTCATTGGATATTGCATGGCCTTATGTAGAGAGAATACCACTTCCTCATCATTAACCCTCAACTTCAATTCTCCTTTGTAGACATCAATAAGAGCTCTCCCGGTAGCAAGAAACGGTCTCCCAAAAATCAATGGCACATTTTCATCCTCCTCCATATCTAGAACAACAAAGTCCACCGGAAAGACGAACTTATCAACTTTCACCAACACATCTTCAACTACTCCTTTTGGATGTGTCATAGATCTATCCGCCAATTGAAGTGTGATGGAAGTTGGCTTTACTTCACCTAATCCAAGCTTCTTGAATATGGAGAGAGGCATTAGATTAATGCTTGCACCGAGGTCACAAAGAGCCTTGTTCTTCTTGTTCTTTCCAATTTCACACGGTATAATGAAACTACCCGGATCCTTCAATTTTTGTGGAAGTTTCCGTTGTAGAATGGCACTACACTCTTCGGTTAGATTAACCGTTTCATTGTCCACAAGACTTCTTTTCTTTCCCATGATGTCCTTCAAGAAACGAGCATAATGAGGCATTTGATCCGAAGCATCGGCGAAAGGCATATTGATTTGAATCTTCTTGAAGATTTCAAGAAACTTTTTGAACCTCTCATCCAAACCCTTCTTCAAAAACCTTTGAGGAAAAGGAACCGGTACTTGAGTCTTGGGTATTCCCCAACTATCTCTTTCAACTTCAACTTCCTTTTCCCTTAACTCCTTTGCCTTTTTCCACTTTGGAATTCTCTCTATCTTCTCTTCATCTTTCTTTTGCTCAACAATTTCTTTTTTCTTGCTTACTTCCTCCATTTCAATCTCTTCTTGCACCAACCCTTCTTCCACCTTGCTTTCCACTTCCCTTTCAATGACAATACTATCTTCTTTAGGCATAGGAGGTTCCTCATACTCTTTTCCACTTCTAAGGGTGATAGCTTTGCAATCTTCTTTAGGATTGGTTACCGTGGTAGATGGAAACTTTCCTTGTTGGTGTTGAGATCCCACGGAAGAAGCAATTTGACCCATTTGATACTCAAAAGCTCTCATCCTATTGTCGGATTTCTTCTCATTTTCCTCCATTCTAGCCTCCATCTTTTTCATGAATGTTAGCAATGTCTCTTCCACCGATGCTTTCCCCTCTCCATTTGGTGGTTTAGCACTTGGATCGAATCCCGGAGGATATGACACGGCGGCTTGAGGATTACAGTAAGAAAGATTCTCATGCTTCCTCGGAGCTTGATAATTTCCACTTGATTGATTGAAATTGCTTCCCCGAGCTTGTCCTTGATATCCTCCTTGGTAATTACCTTGATTAGAAGGATAATTACCTTGGAAATTCCCTTGATGATGGAAATTCCCTTGGTAATTTCTCCTATCTAAATAGGCAACATCTTCTACACTTTGCATAACCTTGCTCTCATCATTCACCATAGAACTTGTGCTTCCCCCTTGGCTTACTCCTTGAGTGATCAAATTCAATTGCTTTGTTAAAGCTTGAATGCTCTCATTGAATTCTTTCATTCCCTCACTTTGGAACATATCACTCTTCACTTTGTTCACACTCTCCACTTGAGCTACTTTTCCAAAGGCATAACCTCCCATTACTCGCTCGGAAGGCCATTGATAAGCATTCATTGCAATGTCTTCAAAAATATCCATAGCTTTCATAGCATCCACTCCAAATATAGACCCTCCGGATGAGGCATCTACATGCATCCGATTTTGTTGATTCAACCCTTGGTAAAAGAAAGCCACTTGTTGATTCTCATGAAAATCGTGTTGAGGACACTTTCGGAGCATCTCTTTGTAGCGTTCCCATGCTTCATAAAAATTTTCATCCGGAAGTTGCCTAAATTGAGTGATAAGGCTTTTCAATTGGAGCGTCTTTGAAGGAGGAAAGTACTTGTTTAGGAACCTTTGCTCAAGATCTTCCCATGTATTACAACTTCCCAAAGGAATTGTATTGTACCATACTTTAGCCTTGTCTCTTAAAGAGAAAGAGAACAACCTCATTCGAATAGCATCCTCCGACACTCCCTTCATCTTGACGGTATTTGCAACCTCCAAGAAAGTAGATAGATGAGTGTTCGGGTCTTCAAGAGGACCTCCCCCAAACTGATTTGCTTTAACCATGTTGATCAATCCGGTCTTTATTTCATAATCATTGGCTTGAACCGGAGGAACCATATTGTGCACGGCCCTCGGTTGGAAGTAATCCCGAATTGCTCTAGGCCTTGGCAACTCTTGTTGTTGAAATATCCTTTGAGCTTCTTGATTGGCAAGCAATTGCATATACTCTTGATTTTGAGCAAAGACATTCCTCATTATCTCCGCTTGATTCTCTTGCACTCCTTCTTGTACCCCCCTTTGATCTTGTAAAGGATCTTGGGGTGGGTCATAATTAACATTGTCTCCCCGTTGATTCTCCATATTTTTGTCTTTTCTAGCTTTACGCCTCTCTCGTTTCCTTTGTCGTGCGGTCCTTTCAATCTCCAAATTCAAAGGAATGATCGATTGATTTCCCTTTGATCTTGTGATCATAAAACACCTACGAAAAGGCCAAGAGTGAGACCACAAACACAAATAATAAATAAAAGAAAATAAAAAGAATCCTTATCAAGAACAACTAAAACAATAACACAGTACTCGACTAGTCCGTCAAACTCCCCTTTGGCAACGGCGCCATTTTCTTGTTTGCCTATTTTTAGCACTCACGAGCAAGAATACTCGATCGTTGTAGTATTATATCCCAAGAAAAATTAACAATCCAATAAGGAGTTATATTCGTACTAGCAAAATACGTGAGCTCATGTTCATTGTTGTTTTTGTAAAGATGATCGGGGGTTTTGAGATTGATTAACAACTAAAACAAGTAACAAGTAAATAACAATATCAAATAAGTAGAATGACAAGAATAGAAAATGGGTGCTTAAGTTCAAGTATGGAAAAACATGGGATTAGAAACATCCAAGCACACTCAATTCATATTATCATACAAACGGAATTCAACTCAATTGATGTAGACTAAGGGTGATCACGATTGTATCCTAAGCTCCCTTTCGGGTTACAAAGGTTGTTGATCCATTTTGGACTCCCAAAAGCACTTAAGATCAAAGCCCAACATTAACCCCTTCCATCTAGGTACTAGTTAGACTAAACTCTCCCTTTTTGTGTACTAAGGCCAACGAATGGATTGGTTCCCCTCATTGAATTCAAATATCCTTTCGGTCAAACCCAAACTCAATGTCTATTCATGCCTTCCTAATACTATAGAGGGTCGTTTCCGTCTCACTCCAAGCAATACATACATGAAGATCATGATAGCATTTAATTACCACAAATAATCCATTGATCAACAATCCATTAAACCAATAAACATTCATGAATAACAAACCATGCCATCACAACATCAAGACAATTAAACTCCATGAATAGAAATCAACATCAATTAAATCAAAAACCAATTTAATCCACATGATAATATAAATCTAATATGCTCTTCATGTTCCTAATCCCACTAGAGGGATTAGCCTATCATAGTAAAAGTAACAAAACAATTAAATGATTCATTACAATTACCCATAGTCTAAGATCTAAAGAAATACAAAATGAATGGATTCTTCCCTATCAATTTCTTGAAGAGAATCTTCTATTCTTCTTGATCTCCACCTCTAGCTCTTGATTCCTTGAGATCTCTCACACCCAATGGAAGGGATGAAGTTTTGATGGAGAATTAATGGAGATGATGAAGATGGATCAAAATGGATGAAGGTGGATGAAGATGATGGTGGGAAATGGAAGAAATGGTGTGTGAGGTGTGTGTAGATGATAGGATTTTCGGATCCTTTTCCAATTGTTGAATAAAGGGGTATTTATACCCCTTTGGAGGCTTCTAGAAGGATCTGGAAATTTCTGCAGGAAAATACCCGGCACGAGTCGTGCTCTGCAACACGGCCACGAGGTGGCCGTGTTGTGTCTTCTGATGCTCCCGCACGGCCTCGCCTTACAGGGCCGTGTTACGCAACACGGCTCGTGTGCTGCAACACGAGTCGTGTGCTGTAACACGGGCACAGGTGTAGTCGTGTTGGCTCTTCTGATGTCGCCACACGGCCACCTTCTTACAGGGCCGTGTTGGCGACACGGCTCGTGCTCCCGACTCGACTCGTGCGACTGGACACGATCGGATGTTGCCCGTGTTGAATGACTAGATGTCGCCACACGGCCAACTCTTACAGGGCCGTGTTGGCTACACGGCTCATGTGCTGGCTCCTGCATTTCTTCACTGTTTTGGCTCGTTCTCCCTCGTTTCAACTCCGAATTGAGATCCACTTTTTCCTACATCTTCCTTATCATTTGTTGGTGGTGGAAGCTTCTCTATAGCAACAACTTTGGCTCGGTCAACTTGCAATCCCTTTGAAGAGATGTGATGTCCAAGTACAATGCCATCATTTACCATGAAATGGCACTTCTCCCAATTCAACACTAAATTAGTGTCTTGACATCGCTTCAAAACAATAGCAAGGTTAGACAAACAATTATCAAAAGAAGAACCAAACACCAAAAAGTCATCCATGAAAACTTCCATTATATTCTCAATTAATCCTTCAAAGATTGCCATCATACACCTTTGAAAGGTGGCCGGTGCATTGCAAAGTCCAAATGGCAATCTTCGAAAAGCAAATATTCCATAAGGACAAGTGAAAGCGGTCTTTTCTTGGTCTTCGGGTGCTATGAGAATTTGGTTATACCCGGAATACCCATCAAGAAAGCAATAAAACTCATACCCGGCCAACCTATCCAACATTTGATCTAAGAAAGGTAAGGGGAAGTGATCTTTACGTGTGTTTTCATTAAGCTTTCTATAATCAACACACACACGCCATCCCGTCACCGTCCTAGTGGCTATGGTCTCATCTTTATCGGTCTTCACTATAGTCATGCCCCCTTTTTTAGATACTACATGCAACGGGCTCACATAGGGGCTATCACTAATAGGAAAAATCATATCGGAGTCTAACCACTTAAGAACCTCTTTTTTTACCACTTCTTGCATGATAGGATTAAGTCTTCTTTGGTTTTGAACACAAGCTTTCCCTTCATCCTCAAGTCTTATCTTATGCATGCAAATTGTTGGACTAATTCCCTTCAAATCATCAATACACCAACCAATAGCCGACTTATGCTCTTTAAGGACATTAAACAATTTATCAAGTTGACTAGAAGTTAGAGATGATGATACAATTACCGGATAAGTCTCATTTTCACCAAGGTAGGCATAAGTAAGATGATCGGGTAGAGGCTTCAACTCCACCTTCTTTTCCTTTTTCTCTTCTTGCTCGAATGGATCTCTAAGTGGTAAGAACTTTTCATTTCCCCTTGAGATGGCGGCTGCAACCTCTTGAGCTTCACTACAATCACCTAGATCAAGCAAACAATTAATCAATTCTTCATTTAAATCAAGAGAAGTAGTAGAAATATTAGAAAGAGATAAAGAATTGCTCAAGCAAAGTTCAAGTGGATCCTTGGTTACAATGGAAGGCCAACTCTCCTCGACACTTCCCTTTACAACATCTACACTTTTACATTCTTCATCATTCATTGGATATTGCATGGCCTTATGTAGAGAGAATACCACTTCCTCATCATTAACCCTCAACTTCAATTCTCCTTTGTAGACATCAATAAGAGCTCTCCCGGTAGCAAGAAACGGTCTCCCAAAAATCAATGGCACATTTTCATCCTCCTCCATATCTAGAACAACAAAGTCCACCGGAAAGACGAACTTATCAACTTTCACCAACACATCTTCAACTACTCCTTTTGGATGTGTCATAGATCTATCCGCCAATTGAAGTGTGATGGAAGTTGGCTTTACTTCACCTAATCCAAGCTTCTTGAATATGGAGAGAGGCATTAGATTAATGCTTGCACCGAGGTCACAAAGAGCCTTGTTCTTCTTGTTCTTTCCAATTTCACACGGTATAATGAAACTACCCGGATCCTTCAATTTTTGTGGAAGTTTCCGTTGTAGAATGGCACTACACTCTTCGGTTAGATTAACCGTTTCATTGTCCACAAGACTTCTTTTCTTTCCCATGATGTCCTTCAAGAAACGAGCATAATGAGGCATTTGATCCAAAGCATCGGCGAAAGGCATATTGATTTGAATCTTCTTGAAGATTTCAAGAAACTTTTTGAACCTCTCATCCAAACCCTTCTTCAAAAACCTTTGAGGAAAAGGAACCGGTACTTGAGTCTTGGGTATTCCCCAACTATCTCTTTCAACTTCAACTTCCTTTTCCCTTAACTCCTTTGCCTTTTTCCACTTTGGAATTCTCTCTATCTTCTCTTCATCTTTCTTTTGCTCAACAATTTCTTTTTTCTTGCTTACTTCCTCCATTTCAATCTCTTCTTGCACCAACCCTTCTTCCACCTTGCTTTCCACTTCCCTTTCAATGACAATACTATCTTCTTTAGGCATAGGAGGTTCCTCATACTCTTTTCCACTTCTAAGGGTGATAGCTTTGCAATCTTCTTTAGGATTGGTTACCGTGGTAGATGGAAACTTTCCTTGTTGGTGTTGAGATCCCACGGAAGAAGCAATTTGACCCATTTGATACTCAAAAGCTCTCATCCTATTGTCGGATTTCTTCTCATTTTCCTCCATTCTAGCCTCCATCTTTTTCATGAATGTTAGCAATGTCTCTTCCACCGATGCTTTCCCCTCTCCATTTGGTGGTTTAGCACTTGGATCGAATCCCGGAGGATATGACACGGCGGCTTGAGGATTACAGTAAGAAAGATTCTCATGCTTCCTCGGAGCTTGATAATTTCCACTTGATTGATTGAAATTGCTTCCCCGAGCTTGTCCTTGATATCCTCCTTGGTAATTACCTTGATTAGAAGGATAATTACCTTGGAAATTCCCTTGATGATGGAAATTCCCTTGGTAATTTCTCCTATCTAAATAGGCAACATCTTCTACACTTTGCATAACCTTGCTCTCATCATTCACCATAGAACTTGTGCTTCCCCCTTGGCTTACTCCTTGAGTGATCAAATTCAATTGCTTTGTTAAAGCTTGAATGCTCTCATTGAATTCTTTCATTCCCTCACTTTGGAACATATCACTCTTCACTTTGTTCACACTCTCCACTTGAGCTACTTTTCCAAAGGCATAACCTCCCATTACTCGCTCGGAAGGCCATTGATAAGCATTCATTGCAATGTCTTCAAAAATATCCATAGCTTTCATAGCATCCACTCCAAATATAGACCCTCCGGATGAGGCATCTACATGCATCCGATTTTGTTGATTCAACCCTTGGTAAAAGAAAGCCACTTGTTGATTCTCATGAAAATCGTGTTGAGGACACTTTCGGAGCATCTCTTTGTAGCGTTCCCATGCTTCATAAAAATTTTCATCCGGAAGTTGCCTAAATTGAGTGATAAGGCTTTTCAATTGGAGCGTCTTTGAAGGAGGAAAGTACTTGTTTAGGAACCTTTGCTCAAGATCTTCCCATGTATTACAACTTCCCAAAGGAATTGTATTGTACCATACTTTAGCCTTGTCTCTTAAAGAGAAAGAGAACAACCTCATTCGAATAGCATCCTCCGACACTCCCTTCATCTTGACGGTATTTGCAACCTCCAAGAAAGTAGATAGATGAGTGTTCGGGTCTTCAAGAGGACCTCCCCCAAACTGATTTGCTTTAACCATGTTGATCAATCCGGTCTTTATTTCATAATCATTGGCTTGAACCGGAGGAACCATATTGTGCACGGCCCTCGGTTGGAAGTAATCCCGAATTGCTCTAGGCCTTGGCAACTCTTGTTGTTGAAATATCCTTTGAGCTTCTTGATTGGCAAGCAATTGCATATACTCTTGATTTTGAGCAAAGACATTCCTCATTATCTCCGCTTGATTCTCTTGCACTCCTTCTTGTACCCCCCTTTGATCTTGTAAAGGATCTTGGGGTGGGTCATAATTAACATTGTCTCCCCGTTGATTCTCCATATTTTTGTCTTTTCTAGCTTTACGCCTCTCTCGTTTCCTTTGTCGTGCGGTCCTTTCAATCTCCAAATTCAAAGGAATGATCGATTGATTTCCCTTTGATCTTGTGATCATAAAACACCTACGAAAAGGCCAAGAGTGAGACCACAAACACAAATAATAAATAAAAGAAAATAAAAAGAATCCTTATCAAGAACAACTAAAACAATAACACAGTACTCGACTAGTCCGTCAAACTCCCCTTTGGCAACGGCGCCATTTTCTTGTTTGCCTATTTTTAGCACTCACGAGCAAGAATACTCGATCGTTGTAGTATTATATCCCAAGAAAAATTAACAATCCAATAAGGAGTTATATTCGTACTAGCAAAATACGTGAGCTCATGTTCATTGTTGTTTTTGTAAAGATGATCGGGGGTTTTGAGATTGATTAACAACTAAAACAAGTAACAAGTAAATAACAATATCAAATAAGTAGAATGACAAGAATAGAAAATGGGTGCTTAAGTTCAAGTATGGAAAAACATGGGATTAGAAACATCCAAGCACACTCAATTCATATTATCATACAAACGGAATTCAACTCAATTGATGTAGACTAAGGGTGATCACGATTGTATCCTAAGCTCCCTTTCGGGTTACAAAGGTTGTTGATCCATTTTGGACTCCCAAAAGCACTTAAGATCAAAGCCCAACATTAACCCCTTCCATCTAGGTACTAGTTAGACTAAACTCTCCCTTTTTGTGTACTAAGGCCAACGAATGGATTGGTTCCCCTCATTGAATTCAAATATCCTTTCGGTCAAACCCAAACTCAATGTCTATTCATGCCTTCCTAATACTATAGAGGGTCGTTTCCGTCTCACTCCAAGCAATACATACATGAAGATCATGATAGCATTTAATTACCACAAATAATCCATTGATCAACAATCCATTAAACCAATAAACATTCATGAATAACAAACCATGCCATCACAACATCAAGACAATTAAACTCCATGAATAGAAATCAACATCAATTAAATCAAAAACCAATTTAATCCACATGATAATATAAATCTAATATGCTCTTCATGTTCCTAATCCCACTAGAGGGATTAGCCTATCATAGTAAAAGTAACAAAACAATTAAATGATTCATTACAATTACCCATAGTCTAAGATCTAAAGAAATACAAAATGAATGGATTCTTCCCTATCAATTTCTTGAAGAGAATCTTCTATTCTTCTTGATCTCCACCTCTAGCTCTTGATTCCTTGAGATCTCTCACACCCAATGGAAGGGATGAAGTTTTGATGGAGAATTAATGGAGATGATGAAGATGGATCAAAATGGATGAAGGTGGATGAAGATGATGGTGGGAAATGGAAAAAATGGTGTGTGAGGTGTGTGTAGATGATAGGATTTTCGGATCCTTTTCCAATTGTTGAATAAAGGGGTATTTATACCCCTTTGGAGGCTTCTAGAAGGATCTGGAAATTTCTGCAGGAAAATACCCGGCACGAGTCGTGCTCTGCAACACGGCCACGAGGTGGCCGTGTTGTGTCTTCTGATGCTCCCGCACGGCCTCGCCTTACAGGGCCGTGTTACGCAACACGGCTCGTGTGCTGCAACACGAGTCGTGTGCTGTAACACAGGCACAGGTGTAGTCGTGTTGGCTCTTCTGATGTCGCCACACGGCCACCTTCTTACAGGGCCGTGTTGGCGACACGGCTCGTGCTCCCGACTCGACTCGTGCGACTGGACACGATCGGATGTTGCTCGTGTTGAATGACTAGATGTCGCCACACGGCCAACTCTTACAGGGCCGTGTTGGCTACACGGCTCGTGTGCTGGCTCCTGCATTTCTTCACTGTTTTGGCTCGTTCTCCCTCGTTTCAACTCCGAATTGAGATCCGCTTTTTCCTACATCTTCCTTATCATGTTTAGCATCCAATAAAAAGTGAAAATCTTACGTTTAAGCTCATTCACACACATTTCAATAAAAATACAAAACACAACCAAATAACATATAAAATACGGATAAAATAATACGAAAATACATATAAAAAGACACTAAAATTTAGGTGAAAATAGCTCTGATCAACACTCTTTTAAAATAGGGTAAATCACACTCATTAATCGATTGGCTCGACTCGCTATAAGCTTGCTCGCGGACTATATTCTCAAACCACCAAAGTTTCAATTAATGATCAAAAAGGTCTTTAATTAGGATGTAATGATAGGCTCTTTGGTATGGTAGGAAGTATATGGATAAGAGTGACTAACAAGTGTAAGTAATCGAAGAGATGATCAACTTCCTCAACTTCTCCACTTTTCTTTCTTCCTTTCTCAACTTTGGTACTCACAAGCACTACTTATCAACATTCCTTTGGATTGAGCTTCTTATGATGCATGCTTCCTTTCTTTGAATTTTTATTTCCTTGAGCATCTTGTTGTTGCTTTACTCATTTTTCTTGTTTTGAGGTTGCATGTTCATTCTTTTTTATGCTCTTTCATCCTTTTTCTTGCTTGTTTACCATTCCCTTTTCTTCTTTTTCTAATCAATCAATCCTTTCTAGCTACCATCTCCTCAATGACCCACACAAAGGTGTATATAAGCTTGAATGTGTAATTAAGGCTTGTAATGTGCTAAATTCACAAGAAATAGGCTTATGAGCTCAAAGTGGTTGACTAAGGATGATGTTCAAGGTAGGAAACATATATGGTAATGACTATAATAACAAGGATGGCCTTAGATCATTTCACCAATCTCCACTAATCGGGCTCGTTCCTATAGTCCTTGAGCAAGTTCTAACTTATCAAACACAACCGATCCACTCATGAAGAAATACCATGTATGCATGGTTGAGGCTCAAATGCTCACAAGCTTGTGCTCGGACCTTAAGGAACTTATTACACCACATTCATCTCAAAATTGAACAAGTTAAGTAAAACATGTCACAATTTGAAAGTGTAGAGATTCTTAATCATAATTTGTCATCACTTATCACCACAACATATCATCACTCATGTTCAAAAATGACTCACGACATCCCTAAACAAACCACCAAACATCCCAAGACAAGAATGAAAATACACACAACATACAAATAAGAACTCAACAAACAAGACACAACAAAAACACAAAACATGCAAAAACACAAAATACCATCATCCATAAGAAAATTAAGCACACATTCATCCCAACCTTTATTGAAAAGAAAATCCTAATTTACGAAAGTAAACCTCCCATAAATATAACAAATGAAGTAGCATGCTAGTCACAACAATCCAAATCAAACTCAATTCATTTCAAGTAATAAAATGATAAGGTGTAGAGTACTCCCTCAATAGGCATTTGGTAAGGAAAGCGTTAGCTCCAAGCTCCATCTTGCTTCCAATACCTCTCATTCATGCTCAAGCACTCAACAAACACCATTATTTCAACAATTTCATTATAAATATGGACTATCATGCACTTCAACACCACCAATCATGCCAAAATCAAACCAATACTCATGAGAGAAAAATAATAAAATTTACCCAAATTTTACAAGAATCATACTCAAGTGGTGAGTCACACCACACACTCTCCCCCCAAACTTAAATCGAAACAAGAGTGGAGACTTAAGTTTGCAAAAAGTGGTGAGACTTACCCTTGTAGTTTCCATTGATGATCTTCTTGTTGAGAAGTAACTGCATCCACACGACTCAAGCGATGTCCACCACGCACTATCACCCCCCAAACTTAACTCGAGACAAGAGTCACGAATTAAGTTTGCAACAAATGTTGAAACATATCAACTTGAATCCATGAAGCATTTCTCTTTTCTTCAATGTGCATTTTTCTCCATGAGCACAATCAACCTACAAGGCCAAAATAAACAAATAACAAAAACAAAGCAATAAAGATAGTGATGGGGTGCCTCCCATCGAGCGCTAAGTTTAACGTCTTCAAGCTAGACGAATGTGTAGCTCATCTTTCACATAAAGTATCCACAAAGAGGGTCTCCCTTTGTGATGGATCCACATAGTGCTTTACACGATGACCATTAACCAAGAACTCTCCCCCGTTCTCATCTATAACCTTTAGAGCTCCCCCATCAAGTACTTCCTTTACCACATAAGGTCCTCTCCATTTGGACTTCAACTTGCCCGGGAAAAGTCTTAGTCGAGAATTGAATACCAACACCTTCTCACCCTTTTCAAAGCTCTTCTTCCTCAGACGAGCATCATGCCACCTCTTGGTTTTCTCCTTAAAAATTCTTGAATTTTCATAAGCATTTTCTCTAAATTCCTCAAGCTCATTCAATTGTAAGAATCTTACCTTCTTCGAAGCTTTCATGTCAAAATTCAACTTCTTAATGGCCCAATAAGCTTTATGCTCTAACTCCACCGGAAGATGGCAAGACTTACCATAGACAATTTGAAAAGAAGACATACCAAGAGTGGTCTTGAATGCGGTTCGAAAGGCCCACAATGCATCATCAAGTTTATTTGACCAATCCTTTCTACTCACACTCACTGTTTTCTCCAAGACTTGTTTGATTTGTCGATTAGAAATTTCAGCTTGACCATTCGTTTGAGGGTGATACGGAGTAGACACTCGATGCTTCACTCCATAAGTCTTGAGAATGTTCTCCATGAGCTTATTTATGAAGTGACTACCCCCATCACTTACCAACACTCTAGGTACTCCAAATCTTGTGAAGATATGCTTCTTTAGAAGACCACTCTAGCATCACTTGTTCTTGAAGGTATGGCCTCAACCCATTTCGATACATAGTCGACCGCCAATAAGATGTATAGGAATCCATTAGATTGAGGAAATGGTCCCATGAAATCGATGCCCCACACATCAAATATCTCCACTTCTTGAAAGCTCTTAAGGGGCATCTCATCCCACTTGGAGATTCCTCCCATCCTTTGACATCGATCACAACCCTCTACAAATTTCTTACAACTCTTGAACAAAAATGGCCAATACAACCCCGATTGTAAGACTTTTGCAGCGGTCTTTTGAGCTCCAAAATGGCCTCCACTAGGTGAAGAGTGGCAAAACTCCAACACACTATTCCATTCTTCCTCGGGCACACATCTTCGCACAAGAGAATCATTACACATCTTGTATAAGAATGGATCATCCCACAAGTAACTTTTAACATCATGAAAGAACTTCTTGGATTGATACTTATTAAGCTCATAAGGCCTCCTTCCACTAGCCAAGTAATTCACATAGTCCGCATACCACGGGCTTCCTTCTTCCTCCACTAAAGCCTCAATTTGATAGCAATCACACTCCAAGATTTCTTCATCGGGAAAAACCTCTTTGATTAACTCATAAGTACCTTCACAATGCTCCCTCGACTCTAACCTTGAAAGATGGTCGGCTATCACATTCTCCGTGCCCTTCTTATCTCTCACTTCAATATCAAATTCTTGAAGAAGTAGTACCCATCTTATCACCCTTGGCTTTGCATCCTTCTTTGCCATGAGATACTTGATAGCGGCATGGTCGGTGTATACAATAGTTTTCGTTCCTACCAAATAAGGACGAAACTTATCAAATGCGTATACTACCGCCAAGAACTCTTTTTCGGTAGTGGTGTAGTTCCTTTGAGCCGCATCAAATGTCTTGCTTGCATAGTAAATAGCTCGGAATTTTTTCTCTCTTAATTGCCCCAAAACCACTCCAAGAGCTACGTCACTTGCATCACACATCAATATAAATGGCTCCTTCCAATCGGGGGTGATCAAGATGGGTGATGAAATTAAAGCTTCCTTTAGCACCTGAAAAGCATTTAAACAATTATCATCAAACTTAAATGGCACATCTTTTTCAAGGAGATGAGATAGAGGTTTAGAAAATGAAGAAAAATCCTTTATGAATCTACGATAGAACCCGGCATGGCCAAGGAATGATCGTACTCCCTTCTCATTTGTTGGTGGTGGAAGCTTCTCTATAGCAACAACTTTGGCTCGGTCAACTTGCAATCCCTTTGAAGAGATGTGATGTCCAAGTACAATGCCATCATTTACCATGAAATGGCACTTCTCCCAATTCAACACTAAATTAGTGTCTTGACATCGCTTCAAAACAATAGCAAGGTTAGACAAACAATTATCAAAAGAAGAACCAAACACCGAAAAGTCATCCATGAAAACTTCCATTATATTCTCAATTAATCCTTCAAAGATTGCCATCATACACCTTTGAAAGGTGGCCGGTGCATTGCAAAGTCCAAATGGCAATCTTCGAAAAGCAAATATTCCATAAGGACAAGTGAAAGCGGTCTTTTCTTGGTCTTCGGGTGCTATAAGAATTTGGTTATACCCGGAATACCCATCAAGAAAGCAATAAAACTCATACCCGGCCAACCTATCCAACATTTGATCTAAGAAAGGTAAGGGGAAGTGATCTTTACGTGTGTTTTCATTAAGCTTTCTATAATCAACACACACACGCCATCCCGTCACCGTCCTAGTGGCTATGGTCTCATCTTTATCGGTCTTCACTATAGTCATGCCCCCTTTTTTAGATACTACATGCAACGGGCTCACATAGGGGCTATCACTAATAGGAAAAATCATATCGGAGTCTAACCACTTAAGAACCTCTTTTTTTACCACTTCTTGCATGATAGGATTAAGTCTTCTTTGGTTTTGAACACAAGCTTTCCCTTCATCCTCAAGTCTTATCTTATGCATGCAAATTGTTGGACTAATTCCCTTCAAATCATCAATACACCAACCAATAGCCGACTTATGCTCTTTAAGGACATTAAGCAATTTATCAAGTTGACTAGAAGTTAGAGATGATGATACAATTACCGGATAAGTCTCATTTTCACCAAGGTAGGCATAAGTAAGATGATCGGGTAGAGGCTTCAACTCCACCTTCTTTTCCTTTTTCTCTTCTTGCTCGAATGGATCTCTAAGTGGTAAGAACTTTTCATTTCCCCTTGAGATGGCGGCTGCAACCTCTTGAGCTTCACTACAATCACCTAGATCAAGCAAACAATTAATCAATTCTTCATTTAAATCAAGAGAAGTAGTAGAAATATTAGAAAGAGATAAAGAATTGCTCAAGCAAAGTTCAAGTGGATCCTTGGTTACAATGGAAGGCCAACTCTCCTCGACACTTCCCTTTACAACATCTACACTTTTACATTCATCATCATTCATTGGATATTGCATGGCCTTATGTAGAGAGAATACCACTTCCTCATCATTAACCCTCAACTTCAATTCTCCTTTGTAGACATCAATAAGAGCTCTCCCGGTAGCAAGAAACGGTCTCCCAAAAATCAATGGCACATTTTCATCCTCCTCCATATCTAGAACAACAAAGTCCACCGGAAAGACGAACTTATCAACTTTCACCAACACATCTTCAACTACTCCTTTTGGATGTGTCATAGATCTATCCGCCAATTGAAGTGTGATGGAAGTTGGCTTTACTTCACCTAATCCAAGCTTCTTGAATATGGAGAGAGGCATTAGATTAATGCTTGCACCGAGGTCACAAAGAGCCTTGTTCTTCTTGTTCTTTCCAATTTCACACGGTATAATGAAACTACCCGGATCCTTCAATTTTTGTGGAAGTTTCCGTTGTAGAATGGCACTACACTCTTCGGTTAGATTAACCGTTTCATTGTCCACAAGACTTCTTTTCTTTCCCATGATGTCCTTCAAGAAACGAGCATAATGAGGCATTTGATCCAAAGCATCGGCGAAAGGCATATTGATTTGAATCTTCTTGAAGATTTCAAGAAACTTTTTGAACCTCTCATCCAAACCCTTCTTCAAAAACCTTTGAGGAAAAGGAACCGGTACTTGAGTCTTGGGTATTCCCCAACTATCTCTTTCAACTTCAACTTCCTTTTCCCTTAACTCCTTTGCCTTTTTCCACTTTGGAATTCTCTCTATCTTCTCTTCATCTTTCTTTTGCTCAACAATTTCTTTTTTCTTGCTTACTTCCTCCATTTCAATCTCTTCTTGCACCAACCCTTCTTCCACCTTGCTTTCCACTTCCCTTTCAATGACAATACTATCTTCTTTAGGCATAGGAGGTTCCTCATACTCTTTTCCACTTCTAAGGGTGATAGCTTTGCAATCTTCTTTAGGATTGGTTACCGTGGTAGATGGAAACTTTCCTTGTTGGTGTTGAGATCCCACGGAAGAAGCAATTTGACCCATTTGATACTCAAAAGCTCTCATCCTATTGTCGGATTTCTTCTCATTTTCCTCCATTCTAGCCTCCATCTTTTTCATGAATGTTAGCAATGTCTCTTCCACCGATGCTTTCCCCTCTCCATTTGGTGGTTTAGCACTTGGATCGAATCCCGGAGGATATGACACGGCGGCTTGAGGATTACAGTAAGAAAGATTCTCATGCTTCCTCGGAGCTTGATAATTTCCACTTGATTGATTGAAATTGCTTCCCCGAGCTTGTCCTTGATATCCTCCTTGGTAATTACCTTGATTAGAAGGATAATTACCTTGGAAATTCCCTTGATGATGGAAATTCCCTTGGTAATTTCTCCTATCTAAATAGGCAACATCTTCTACACTTTGCATAACCTTGCTCTCATCATTCACCATAGAACTTGTGCTTCCCCCTTGGCTTACTCCTTGAGTGAACAAATTCAATTGCTTTGTTAAAGCTTGAATGCTCTCATTGAATTCTTTCATTCCCTCACTTTGGAACATATCACTCTTCACTTTGTTCACACTCTCCACTTGAGCTACTTTTCCAAAGGCATAACCTCCCATTACTCGCTCGGAAGGCCATTGATAAGCATTCATTGCAATGTCTTCAAAAATATCCATAGCTTTCATAGCATCCACTCCAAATATAGACCCTCCGGATGAGGCATCTACATGCATCCGATTTTGTTGATTCAACCCTTGGTAAAAGAAAGCCACTTGTTGATTCTCATGAAAATCGTGTTGAGGACACTTTCGGAGCATCTCTTTGTAGCGTTCCCATGCTTCATAAAAATTTTCATCCGGAAGTTGCCTAAATTGAGTGATAAGGCTTTTCAATTGGAGCGTCTTTGAAGGAGGAAAGTACTTGTTTAGGAACCTTTGCTCAAGATCTTCCCATGTATTACAACTTCCCAAAGGAATTGTATTGTACCATGCTTTAGCCTTGTCTCTTAAAGAGAAAGAGAACAACCTCATTCGAATAGCATCCTCCGACACTCCCTTCATCTTGACGGTATTTGCAACCTCCAAGAAAGTAGATAGATGAGTGTTCGGGTCTTCAAGAGGACCTCCCCCAAACTGATTTGCTTTAACCATGTTGATCAATCCGGTCTTTATTTCATAATCATTGGCTTGAACCGGAGGAACCATATTGTGCACGGCCCTCGGTTGGAAGTAATCCCGAATTGCTCTAGGCCTTGGCAACTCTTGTTGTTGAAATATCCTTTGAGCTTCTTGATTGGCAAGCAATTGCATATACTCTTGATTTTGAGCAAAGACATTCCTCATTATCTCCGCTTGATTCTCTTGCACTCCTTCTTGTACCCCCCTTTGATCTTGTAAAGGATCTTGGGGTGGGTCATAATTAACATTGTCTCCCCGTTGATTCTCCATATTTTTGTCTTTTCTAGCTTTACGCCTCTCTCGTTTCCTTTGTCGTGCGGTCCTTTCAATCTCCAAATTCAAAGGAATGATCGATTGATTTCCCTTTGATCTTGTGATCATAAAACACCTACGAAAAGGCCAAGAGTGAGACCACAAACACAAATAATAAATAAAAGAAAATAAAAAGAATCCTTATCAAGAACAACTAAAACAATAACACAGTACTCGACTAGTCCGTCAAACTCCCCTTTGGCAACGGCGCCATTTTCTTGTTTGCCTATTTTTAGCACTCACGAGCAAGAATACTCGATCGTTGTAGTATTATATCCCAAGAAAAATTATCAATCCAATAAGGAGTTATATTCGTACTAGCAAAATACGTGAGCTCATGTTCATTGTTGTTTTTGTAAAGATGATCGGGGGTTTTGAGATTGATTAACAACTAAAACAAGTAACAAGTAAATAACAATATCAAATAAGTAGAATGACAAGAATAGAAAATGGGTGCTTAAGTTCAAGTATGGAAAAACATGGGATTAGAAACATCCAAGCACACTCAATTCATATTATCATACAAACGGAATTCAACTCAATTGATGTAGACTAAGGGTGATCACGATTGTATCCTAAGCTCCCTTTCGGGTTACAAAGGTTGTTGATCCATTTTGGACTCCCAAAAGCACTTAAGATCAAAGCCCAACATTAACCCCTTCCATCTAGGTACTAGTTAGACTAAACTCTCCCTTTTTGTGTACTAAGGCCAACGAATGGATTGGTTCCCCTCATTGAATTCAAATATCCTTTCGGTCAAACCCAAACTCAATGTCTATTCATGCCTTCCTAATACTATAGAGGGTCGTTTCCGTCTCACTCCAAGCAATACATACATGAAGATCATGATAGCATTTAATTACCACAAATAATCCATTGATCAACAATCCATTAAACCAATAAACATTCATGAATAACAAACCATGCCATCACAACATCAAGACAATTAAACTCCATGAATAGAAATCAACATCAATTAAATCAAAAACCAATTTAATCCACATGATAATATAAATCTAATATGCTCTTCATGTTCCTAATCCCACTAGAGGGATTAGCCTATCATAGTAAAAGTAACAAAACAATTAAATGATTCATTACAATTACCCATAGTCTAAGATCTAAAGAAATACAAAATGAATGGATTCTTCCCTATCAATTTCTTGAAGAGAATCTTCTATTCTTCTTGATCTCCACCTCTAGCTCTTGATTCCTTGAGATCTCTCACACCCAATGGAAGGGATGAAGTTTTGATGGAGAATTAATGGAGATGATGAAGATGGATCAAAATGGATGAAGGTGGATGAAGATGATGGTGGGAAATGGAAGAAATGGTGTGTGAGGTGTGTGTAGATGATAGGATTTTCGGATCCTTTTCCAATTGTTGAATAAAGGGGTATTTATACCCCTTTGGAGGCTTCTAGAAGGATCTGGAAATTTCTGCAGGAAAATACCCGGCACGAGTAGTGCTCTGCAACACGGCCACGAGGTGGCCGTGTTGTGTCTTCTGATGCTCCCGCACGGCCTCGCCTTACAGGGCCGTGTTACGCAACACGGCTCGTGTGCTGCAACACGAGTCGTGTGCTGTAACACGGGCACAGGTGTAGTCGTGTTGGCTCTTCTGATGTCGCCACACGGCCACCTTCTTACAGGGCCGTGTTGGCGACACGGCTCGTGCTCCCGACTCGACTCGTGCGACTGGACACGATCGGATGTTGCCCGTGTTGAATGACTAGATGTCGCCACATGGCCAACTCTTACAGGGCCGTGTTGGCTACACGGCTCGTGTGCTGGCTCCTGCATTTCTTCACTGTTTTGGCTCGTTCTCCCTCGTTTCAACTCCGAATTGAGATCCGCTTTTTCCTACATCTTCCTTATCATGTTTAGCATCCAATAAAAAGTGAAAATCTTACGTTTAAGCTCATTCACACACATTTCAATAAAAATACAAAACACAACCAAATAACATATAAAATACGGATAAAATAATACGAAAATACATATAAAAAGACACTAAAATCTAGGTGAAAATAGCTCTAATCATTGCCTCAGGATGAGCAACATGTAAGTTTGGGGGTTTGATGAGTGTGTAAATTCACAAGTTTGGCGCTATGTTTTGTGCTAGTTTTGGAGAGTTTTGATGTGGAAATAGGTGGAAAACCTATATATATTGTGAATTAGCATGAATCAGGTGTTAGTGGAGCTATTTAAGTGTTTTCTTAGCAAAAACGGAGTGAAAGAGCCAAGAATCGAAGAGACGGAGTCGAAGCCACGCGAACCGCCCAAGAATTAGGTGGGTTCGACCTGGCTGGAGGAGTGTTCGACCTCTCCAGCAGGTCGAACCAACGTTGCTGAACGTGCAGAGATGGATTCGACCACGACTCGGCTGGTTCGACCTGGCCATCAGGTCGAACCATGGTCGAACCAGTTTGCAAGAAAGAGGATTCGACCACGACGTTTGGGTTCGACTTGCCAGTTGGTCGAATCGGGAGTGGGAGTCGTCCAGTGCTGAGGTTCGACCTGGGGTTCGACCAAGGCCTAAGTGGTTCAACCTGTCCAGAAGGTCGAACCTGTGCAGAATTCTTCCAGTAGCGGGGTTCGACCTGGGGTTCGACCTGTGGCCAGGGGTTCGACCTGCTTGACGTGGTCGAACCTGCGTGCGAGAACTTACCTTATCCGGATTTTCGAGGCCGAAATGCGTGAGATCACTTAGAAAGCCCATTCCAAGCCCTAGAGACGTGATTACAAGTATAAAAGGAGGCTCATACAGAGAATAAAGAGAGCTTTTGATCGTCAATCGTAAGAGAGACAAGAGTAGAGGTGGTGATCCATCCGGAGGACTGTGACAGAGGTTCGCTGAAGGTTCAAGTAAGAATGATCAATCTAACAATGATTGTTCCTAGATCAATCATGGGCTAGAACCACCTTGGTAGTTCTAGGGTTATGAAAGTTTCATGATGTAATTCGTGTTTCGTGTGTAAAACTCCGTACAACACTACCTGTGGTTTGTTTTATATAAGATTGCATATTTAATCCATACTCATAGTCGTATTGTGCATCAATGATCGTTGTGTAGAGTCTGAATACATAACATGGTTATTGATTGAGTGCGTTCACTACTGAGCAGGGTTTATTGTTATAATTCTAAGTGAAGGGATTCCGAAGTATTATTAGAACTGTCTTATATGAATATTCATGAATTGAATTAAATTCGGGTTGATGAATAGGATGAAGAGTATACCTTTATAGTACCTAAAAAGGGAGATCAAATCGGGTTAGATTCTAGACGTAGAAGATAATTGATTATGATAGTACCTAGAAAGGGGGTAAAGCATATCTCTTGCTCCGATGTTATTCACACGTGTCAAGCGCATATTTACTTGAGTCTATAGAGTAAACTTGCATGGTCTAGTGATGCGTCCACAAACCACAAGGCAGAGTCGGACACCATCACATGAAAATACGAATTGCTAGTGAAACTGGATGACCCAACGAACTACCTATCATTCTTATTGTTCACAACTCACTTCTCTCTACTCTTTGCTATTTCTTTTGTTATTTCGATTAGAAGTTATTATCCATTAAACCTATTCAACTACCAAACATAGTCTAAATATACTAGAGGAATACAAAATTGATATTTATCCGTCCCGTGGGTTCGATATTGTAACTTGGTCATCTTCGCGACTACAATTGATATCCTTATACTTGAGGATTAATTTGTGTGTTGAGAAAACCCCTATCAGGGCTCCTTCTTATTATGAGCCCGTTAGTCTCCCCATGTTTAAGATATACAATGCCCATTAATTAATTAAGTTACTGACAACTCCATTAATTAATATCTCATCCAAGAGTAGTACCACTCAACCTCATTATCATGCCGAAATAAATTCTCCAGCTGGGTTTACATGATAATCCTTATGAGCTCCTCAAGGGGACATCATCAACCTATAACACACACGGATTCCTTCTACAATCAACAGCACACCATAGCGACAACACTACTTCCCAACTCACCGAGTTTGTGGATTTAATACATGTAAATCTCACCCATTGATGAATCAAAGAAATACATACTGCCCTACGTGTCGAGATTATTATATAGGGATTAAGAGCACGAACATCCATAATAACAGAGATCAATTTCTCCTATAAATTAGTATAAGTCGAACGATCTCAAGCGGTCCTGCTCAATACACGCTAAGTGCACTAATGTGATTCTATAGCCAAGACAAGCTAATACCAAACCACACTACAACCATCCTGATTGAGATTCCCCATCTATCTCAGTTGTGAGCATCTTTTATACTTTATAAGGAAACAGATAATATGATCTTCCGCGTGTTGTCGCACAATATTTTATCTACAGTATAAAGTAAGTGGACTATTGCATCGAACATATAAATAAATTATAAGATGCAATCATTTGATCATATGATTATCATTTTAAATTAATTGTTTAAATATTGTTCATACAAAAAGCTAGACTTTTAGTATACAATCCAACAATCTCCCACTTATACTAAAAGACTATGCTGTCATATCTTCCGCCATACATCTAATTCCCACTCCCACTTCACGATCATCAAAAGCTCTCGCTTTAAGGTCCTTGTAAATGGATTTACTAGGTTATCATCCGATGCAATCTAGGCGACAACAATCTTCCCCTCATCATATGATTTCTCGTAACAGGTGGTACTCGCGCTTCATATGTTTAATTGCCTTATGGGCTCGTGATTCCTTCAAATTTGCAACTGCACCATTATCATCAAAATAAATTGTGATAACCTTGGGCAAACTTAGAAACACTTCGAAGTCCATCATGAAGTTTCTAGAGTCATACAGATACTTTGGCTGCCTCATAGGCTCCAATTTATCATCTTTCCATGATGGAGTCCAGAGTCTGAAATATATTTCTATATAACACTCCTCTACATTATGACTCTACTTCCTAAAATTAAACATATAACCTTTGAGGTGGATTTACTGCCGTCCCTATCCAATTTGAAAAATCTGAATCTATGTAACCCATAAGAAGCAGTGAATCTGTTCGGTAAGTCCACATATAATTTCAGGTTCTTTTTCAGGTACATAAGTATATATCTTACCACAGTTCATCATTCTTATTTCGGGTTACCTTGATACCCACTGTCCATGCATTTAGCAAAATAGATATCCAATCTCATGTATAGCATTCCTTAGATTAAGCTTCCTTATTCACCGAAACATAAGGAACCACTTTCGTCAACTTTATCTGCTTTTGTGTCTCAAGACACATCTCCTTAGATAAAGTCACATGCTAAAACAAGTAAGGATCGTATCATCTTATGAAGTTTGAGACAAGCATAACATCCTTTCTTGTGATCCGTATTACCGTGATCAAAAGGATATCTTTGCTCTTCTTAAGTCCTTCATTTCATACTGCTTTATCAACCATACCCATACGCCCGACAATACTCTTTCATTGTCTCCAATGAGCAATATATCATCTACGTACAGTACAAGAAATACCACCATATTTCCGTCACTCTTTTCAATACACAAGACATATCCGCGCATTGAATAAATCCATGTCACTGGATTACCTCATCAAAATGGATGTTTCATGATCTTGAAGCTTGCTTTAGTCTATCGTTGGACACCTTTAAGCTTACAATCAAAATGTTCTTAGCCCTTTGCAATGAATTCACTCTGGTTACTTCACATAGATGTTTTCTTCAAGACTTCCAATCAGAAAAGCTGTCTTGACATCTATCTGCTATTCCTCATATTTTATATGAGTAGCAACAAATAAAAGAGTCCAGATCGACATAGGCATAACTACCGGCGAACAGGTTTTCTCATAATCGAACCTTTCCTTTCTGATTATACCTTTTCGCAACAAGCTTTACTTCCAAGGTTTTCACCTTATCCTATGATCCTCTTTTATTTTACAGAGCCACTTCCAATGGCTTTCACACCTATCCGTGGTTCTGTAAGCAGCCAGCTCTAATTTAGAATTTATTGATTCTATTTCAACATTCATTGCACTTTGCTAATATTCTGCATTTCATCTTGTAGTGCTTCATCGTATCCGTGGGTCCATTCCATGTTTACTAGGGACCAAGTCTCACGACTCTCTCAAAACATATATCTTACAGGTTGACGAACAATCCTCCCACTACGACAAGGCACTACACGCAATTATGTATCAGACGTGACACGCATTGTAGTTTACCTTGTGGTATAGGCTCTTGTACACTTGGTACTAATACTTTGTGTTTTCCCTCTCACTTTCTTTAGAACAACTTATACATGGGTATGTGATTTAATACATAGTCCTTTTCCAAAAATCTAGTGTTTGTTTTAACAATCACCCTTCGATCTTTTGGACTAACTAAATCATCACCCTTCATTTTTCTAGGATATCCCATAAACAAACAAACAAACGTTATACGACATGCTGTTTTCTAGGGCTTAACCATAAAATGAATTTAGTAATTTCAAATAACTCATCATCTATCTAATCTTTTCCAAAAGAGTCTCACTCCTATTAGGATTAGAAGACGCGTTATTAATAACTATTTATTGCATCCGTGGGATAAACATGATTTAAGAGTACAAATTGTCACCAACGTACAACAATAGATTATAGCTCCATCCCTCATCATTATGACTATGTCATTTAAATGAAATGGAGTATCCATTCATAAATGCATAGAAACTGAAATCAAATTCTTTGTATGAAAAACGTACGTAAAGATAATTTCTCAAAACCAAACGTTTATTCGTATCGTAAGATAAATAAACAACTCCCACTGCAACAACCACTACTCTCGTAGTATTACCCATGTATATTACAATCTCATCATCACTTAGTTGCAGGGTTTTAGTGACTCCGGTATCTACACACTACGTGTCAGTAGATGCCATCCCTAATCATGCTTCAACAACTAGTGAATGAGGTGCTAACCTTGTTCACATCTTGATGAAATTGGATTTCCTTCGCCTCATGTTTTGTCAGAAGTTCCCCACCATATACTACCTCTCGTATTTCAGGTTAAACTTGCTCAAAACTTCCAGGCAAATTACGGAGAATTAAATTGATCCAGGTTTCCCTTCAATATCTACTCCGAGCATTTCCAATTCATTCATCAATTCAACCATGACCTCCCGCCTATCTAACTTACTCAAGTATCTGAAGAGTCGCATGAGACCATCATATTTCTATGAACCTCTCACCTCTCCACTAGAGACTTTAAAAGGCATCATGGGATATCCTTAGTGAGAACACATATTTATATTTTCTTAAGCAGTAAAATTCAAAACCAAGATTCTTTTCTAAACATCTAATTTTGGACCAATAAATATAATTTCTTTTAGTAAACAATAAGCGAGATAAAACCATTTTGAAAATTCAGAGAATCATAAATAAATACACCGATCAAATCTTCGAATTTTATCCATTCATATTAATTCCCTCAAAATAATATAAAATTAAAATTCACCGACATCTCAAACACCGTGAGTCTGCAAGCCACGTTAGTGTGGACGTTTACAAACTCAAATATTTACAAGAGAAGATTTTACCCATTAATTTCATTCGTCAACCTAGCCTCATGATAAAATAATTAATAGTCGATTTCTCTTTAGCCTTGTAAATAATAGCAGTGACTCCGTTGGGGAGGATACTAATTATTTACACCTAAGTGTACACCATTATTTGATCCCAAGTCCATTGCGCGAGCTTATGTGCCTTACAGTTGGAGATTGTTGTCGCCTAGGGAGGAAGGAAGGTCTATGCCAACACGCAAGTTCATATGCCACATTATAAATAATAATTATTTAATGAAGTCTGTACTAGTGATCCATGAATAAACTCATCCGTTAGGGAGGAAGGCCTATTGCCAACAAGCAAGTTTACTCACATCAGTTACAAACCAATAATGGATGCCGCGGGAATTAATTACCAATCCCCTCTCCTACTTAGTTATTTACACCGAGGTTTTTTACATGCATATAATATTCAAAATAAAATAAGCAACCTAGCATGCTCCTATTACGGAAAATAAGGTAGTAAATCAAGGAGAAACATGCATATCATAAATAACAATAATCAGATAATTAAATTAAACTATAAATAGTTATATAACAACGAATTCGATTGTTCGCCACCAATCACAAAATTGAGTAGCTGCGACTATGCGGGGTTCGACCTCCCTGGTCAGAATCTTACGTAGAAAATTCCTCCAATTCCTTGTCCGCCAACCTGCTCCACCACTCTGGCACCCTGCTCGAAATCCTCACATCTTGCTGCCCATCCATCGTGTTCCACACCTGGAAGAACTT
This sequence comes from Pogostemon cablin, assembly GCA_023678885.1. Classification (NCBI taxonomy): domain Eukaryota; kingdom Viridiplantae; phylum Streptophyta; class Magnoliopsida; order Lamiales; family Lamiaceae; genus Pogostemon; species Pogostemon cablin. Next base: position 10,656,938 of record CM042973.1, read on the forward strand.
TACCATAATGAACTTTTTCAGTGCATTACGAGCTTACACTTGGCGACGGGCTTCCTGCACCTGGCAGCATGCCACATCCGTGTGCCAACATGCAGCCTCCCTCAGGCCTTCGTGCAAGCTAAGAGCGCCCAGAACAAAACTTCAGTAGGCGGCAGCCTTCGAGCGCCCAACCGCCAAGTTCCAATTGATGATACGCTCGACTCGAAAATAGCCCAATACCAAGCGCCAACGTCCAGCCAGCCATTAACAATGTCCAACCTGTTAGTCAGCTAGGTCACACAGCGTCGTGCACATCAGCTAGCAGAACTGCCCAGCGCCACTAGTCTTTACCGCAGCGTAGCACTCCCAGCGCCCGTAGGGCAGATAGCGACACAATCTGTCGTCGCTGGTGTAGTCGCGCCGGAAACCACCTGTCAACTCCGTTCAGCCATCAGCATCTGCCGACTGTACCGCAAGGTCATGCCACCAGCGAGCCATCCAGATCGCATCCAGGCGACATCCTAGCGCAACCGGCACCGACTACATAATCTAGCAGCTCGTCAATACCCAGCGTCAGCCTCATCCATGCCTCGCCTGGTCAGCACCGATTCGACCCAGCCATCACATGACTCGCCCGGATAAATAGCTTGACTCACCCGGAATCATGGCAGACTCGACCGGAATGAGGGTCAGACTCGCTCGAAATTGTTTCACATGCTAGGCCCGCCTTCCTGCTTGGCATCATGCGCACTAGTATGACTGAATTATGCGTCATCCACCCACCTTGCGCCGCAAGCCATCGTCACCCATCGAGTGCTATTGTCGTAGACAAGCCGCTGACTGCAACTCCACCATACGCTGGTAGCATTCGGTGTTCGAATCAGCCGCTGGCCTCCACCTGTTTCGTCACTGCCCCATGAACGCCGGCATTACTACACACTATCGATGATCAGCGCACATTCGATGGTGCACGCCGGTGGTCGTGCCACGTGTTGTATGTCTGGCTTGCACCACACACAACTTTGAATCAATCAACAGTGGTTGTTTGTTTTTGCTCCAGCGTGGTTTCTCGCTGTGATTGCTCACATCAAACGCCCAACAACCATGTTCTTCACCATCGCGTCATCATACATCGCAATCAAGGTGTGTTGCCATTCAGCAGACGTGACTAGGAAAACCATTGTGCTGTCTACCGTGCCGAGACGCCGCCAGCTCATTGCCGTCGCGCTTCCACGGTGGTCCAGCGCCACCGTCTAGCCCCCACCACACGTCAGCCATGCGACAGCATGGCCCAATCGTGCAGCCCCGCTATGCCAAGACACCCACTCGACGTAGCCACGCCGTGCCGCCATCGGGTCTTCACCGTGTAGCCACGTGCCATCGCCACCATCTGCCAAACACACCGATGTGCGGTATACTGACCAGCCGTGAACAATCATCAACGTATAGGGTATACAAGTATAACATGCAATATACTAAATCTAAATCACATTGAACACATAAACCCTAGCCTAACGTTTCACACTTCACCACAAAACCGAAACTCTGATACCAATTGTTGGCATTTGATTGTTTGGTTAACGTGAACTGTTAGGGTTCCATACGTTTCTAACAAGCAGCAGAAGCAAGTAAAACAAGAAACGTATTACCTTTCACCAGGGTATGTTGAAGACGATGAATTCTCGCCATCAGTCTGCGCAGCCTCACCGTTTTGGGCATAACTCTCTCATTTGATGTCGGATTTGAGTGATCTATATCCAAAATGATCCTCTCTTCCGCGACTTTTTGTCAGTATATCACACGTCCTGTTCTGAAGTCTGTATGATTTTATAAAAATCATATAATGTGGTGGACAGCAGCAGCAAACAACCTTCCAGTCTTCTGCTGTATTCTCAAGTCCAATCTCGACGTCGTGTGGGCGACGATCTTTGAGATCTTCTCATTCTGCTGTTCCCTCACCCTCCTCACAGTGTTAGGCGTGATTAATCTCCTAGATTAGGGTTTTTAGACAGCTGAGATGACTTATATATGGGGTACAGCAGGGACCAGGAGGAGAAATTAGAGTTGGGCCTCCATTGGGCTTAAGTATCCAAGCTTAGCCCAAAGCTTATACTTAAGTCCAATAATAATAATATATACCACTAAAATATTATTACTGCACTACCGTTCTAATCCAAAATTACGTTATGGGCTCCTTCTTATTATGAGCCCGTTAGTCTCCCCATGTTTAAGATATACAATGTCCATTAATTAATTAAGTTACTGACAACTCCATTAATTAATATCTCATCTAAGAGTAGTACCACTCAACCTCATTATCATGCCGGAATAAATTCACCAGCTGGGTTTACATGATAATCCTTATGAGTTCCTCAAGGGGACATCATCAACCTATAATGGATACGGATTCCTTCTACAATCAACAGCACACTCACCAAGTGTGTTGATTTAATATATGTTAATCTCACCCATTGATGAATCAAAGAAATACATACTGCCCTACGTGTCGAGGTTATTATATACGGATTAAGAGCACGAACATCCATAATAACAGAGATCAAGTTCTCCTATAAGTCAGTATAAGTCGAACGATCTCAAGCGGTCCTGCTCAATACACGCAAAGTGCACTAATGTGATTCTATAGTCAATACAAACTAATACCAAATTACACTACAACCATCCCGATAGAGAGACCCTGTCTATCTCGATTGTGAGCATATGTTTATACTTTATAAGGAAATCGATAATATGATCTTCCGCGTGTTGTTGCACAATTTATTATCTACAGTATAAAGTAAGTGGATTATAGCATCAGAGATATAAATAAATTATAAGACGCAATCATTTGATCATATGATTCTTATTTTAACTTAATTGTTTAAACATTGTTCATACAAAAAGCTAGACTTTTAGTATATAATCCAATAGTTCATTCAATCCAAACTTAAACTCCCTACTATTCGATAATTTAACTTGATTGCCCGTGCCTACACGACAAGAGTGCACTTGCTCTTTTTCATTAAAAATATTCAATCAAACTTTTAGCGTCGTTACTGGGGAGTTTTAACGAATTGTCTGAATGCTTTGTTAGTATTTTAATTGTTCTTACTAATGACATTTTATCTTGTTTTGTTTTTATATTTGCTTTGAAAAATTTTATTCTTACTTATTCTTCTTGATAAGTACTCTTATCTTAAAAGAAGGGGAGGTAGAATAAAGCCCAAAAAGAGAAAGTTTAAAGATTATTGTAGTAGGCTTTGTTGAGAATTGTATTAGATGGATGGATGGAACAATTATTTGGGAGGTTACTATGGAAATCAATATGCAAGAGTTCCTCTTCCACAACAAAGAAGTTACGTGGATGAGAGCTACTATGGTTATAATTTTCAAATTAATCAACAAGTTCACTCTCAACACTACAATCATGGAGGATATGATGGATGGACACAAGATTACAATGGAAACACATTCCATCCTCAACAAGGATACACTTATTCCACTTTGAATTCCAACACCGAAATTTCACCTCCATTCAAAAATTATGCCTTACTTGAGTTTTATAAAAGATGTGCTCAAGGAAGTGATTATTCTAATCCTCAAGCCGTTGTTGCCTCTCTATCGGAATTTGATCAAAGTGCTAAACCTTCCAATGGAGAAGTAAGATCCACAATGGAGGATGCATTGTTAGATTTTGTGGAGGAAACTAGAGTTTACATGAAGGGAAACAAAGAGAAAAGAGCTAAGCTTGAGGCTAAAATCAATAAAAATATGAAGAGGATGGATGATTGGTTGAACTCCCTTGAGTATCAAATGAGTGAACTTGTAAGTGTTTGGAACACCCCTCAACAAATTGAAGGGGAAGATCTTATGGAGGATAAAAGGGAAGAGGAAAGTAAGGTTGAAGAAGGGTTGGAGGAAGAAGTGAATTTGAAGGTAAAAGAATCAAGTGAGAAAATTGAAAATCCTATTGAGATCAAAGAAAGAGAAAAAGAAGAGCAAAGCCAAGAAACAAATGAAGATGTCTTGAAGAGTCAATTTGCATTTCTAAACCTTTAAACTCTTAAAATTGTAATGAATTTCTTGACATTATTTCTATTGGCTTTGTTTTGCATCTTGATACCTCATAAATTCTTCGGGACAAGGAGTTGGATGAAAAATTGGGGATATTCATTAGAAAACAGAATAAGTGGTTCACTAGAATGGAGAGAAAAATAGAATGCTATGTAAGGATAGTTGGCAATTTCAAGCTCAATCTAACGAATGCCAACGAGGCCATCACTTGCCACAAATACCTAATAGATGAAAAAGCTCAAAGATTAAAATATGGTGGCAAGAACGACTACTATCCATGGCCATTCCGATGAGCTTAAAAATTTATGTCCGGCTTGAAGACGTTAAACTTAGTGCTAAATGGGAGGCAACCCATTATTTTAATTATTTTCTTTTATTGCTTTCAATAAGGGTGATTGATTTGATTTTTGGTGTTTTGGTTTGATTTTTATGTTTCTTGGGTTTTGTCTAGTAATTATGATGCGCTTGGTATGTATTTGGAACATATTGGATTACGAGAAGAGCTACGAGGGATGTTTCAAAGGGAGTACCTATTCTTGGGCTCAAACTTAATTCTAACCTTAGCTAAGAATTAAGTTTGGGGGGTTTGATTTTTATATGCCCTTTTCGATTTTCCAATATTATGAACATTTGCACCGGTGTACATAATTTCCTTAGTCTTGTGTTTTGTGATTTCTTTGTGTTAATGGTTGTCTGGTGTTTGTATGTTTATTGGTAATGTGGATATTGATTGTGAATGGGAACTTGTTGGTGGAATTAGGATGTTAGATTAGGAAATGATAACAAGTACATTTTAAATTGTTCAATGAGCAAAAGATAATGTATAAGTATACTTTGGTCCTAACAAAATGAACCATGAGATTTTGAGCCTAACCATACATCACAAATGGTTTCATTTAATCTTGAGAGGACCTATCATTTGTGTACGAACTAGAACTTGTTTGTTGAATTTTCTAATAAGCTTGTTGGAGAACATTTGAGAAATGATAAGAGGCCATCTTTTATCTTTATAGCATATGGTCAAACACAATTTCCCTACCTTTCAACATTATCTATTGCTAGCCAATTTGAGCTGTATAAACCTATATTCTTTGATAAACACATTCTTTAGCCAAAATACCACTTGGAACTAAGAAAAAACCTTATATGTGGAGTTTGACTAGAGAAAGTGAAGCTAAGTAATGTGAAACACAAGAAGTAAGAAAAGAAAGATACTCCCACAGTCCTACTGAAACGTACGCGTTTTTCCATTTTGGTCCGCCCCAATACAAAGTGTGCATTTCCCTTTTTGGTAAAAGAGACCCATACAAATTAATCACTTCTCTCTCTTTGGGCCCACCCATCACACTAATACACCTATCCACTTTATATTTAAATATTATTTCTCTCCTCTCAATATACATTAAAATATTATATCCCTTAATCTACATGCAAAAAGCAAACACCCACCTTTCAATGGAATGGAGGGAGTATGAGAAAAAGTGTTGCATAAAAAAGGATGTGAGATGTAAAGAAAAAGAAAAAGAGCATGGAATGCAAAATAAATAAAGAATACAAAATCAAGAGCGAGCTAGAATTGCATTGTTGTATTTATACCATGAGAAAAGTTCTTGAAAGATAAGGTCAAAAGAAGGAGTTTGTGTTAGAATATGGATGAAGAATTCTTAAAAAAGAGAAAGGATAGCAAGAAAGAAGGAGAAGATGTGAAGAAAAAATTACAAGGGTGACGACTCTTTCAATAGGATCTCTCCACACTTTTAGTCACTTTAATCCTATAATTATCCTTTCATAACCAAAGAGCCTTCTATTACATCCAAATATAAGACCTCTTTGATCTTTCATGGACATTAAATGAGTTTCTAAAAGTAAGTCAATTTGAAAGCTTATGGTGAGTATGCTTTGATCGGTTGATTAGAATATATACGCCACCTCTAAAATAAAATGAGTGAAGTAATACACTATCCGTGAGGTTGGGACATCAAAGTATGCTTGTGCAAGATTTTCTTATTATTGAACCTTTAAAAAGCAAACTCACCATGGTTAATATTTTCTATCTCTAATATTTTAATTTTATTAACGATTTTTGTTCATGGTTAATATTTACATTACTTTTATTGTTCGACTCTAATATCTATGCAAATTTACCCTCTAGTTCTTTTATTTTCTTTTTCGTTGCTTGGGGACAAGTAACACTCTAAGTTTGGGGGTTTATTCTACCTCAAGCCTATGTAGTGGAGTTAAAAATTAAAGCTCATTTTTCTCTCATTTTGGCCCATGAAGCAAATTGTCCCACATTTAATATTACCACAAATTCATCTCTCTCTATTACTACATGAACCAAACTATCCTACATTGAATACTTACCAAAAATCCTCACACCCTACCACTATAAATACCCTCTTCTATGAAAGCCTCTACCATTCAAGTTTAAATATTTACATTTCATATCATACATCACACTTGAGAGAGTTTTTAAGTGAGATCTCCATTAGTAGTTATTCCTCCCCCCTTCGAGAGGGGGGAGGGGAATCCAATTATTTAAATATTTTCTTAAATTAGAATTTTTAATGCTTTCCAAGAAGGCGGAGATACCAAGAAAAGGATGAGTTTGGTGGATGTAAACTTCATTTGGTGAAATTTAATTCTACTTATTATCTTCTATTTTTCATTCTTTATATATTTGAATGATGTTTGAATTATGGATTAATTTGTAATATTCTCTAATTTGTATTCCTGAATTTGATTAGTTTCATTTGTGGGTTGTGTTTGCCATGTAATAATTTAGAATTTATGCCTTTGGTATTTGTGTAATTTTGACTATGATTGTGTATTGTGTATCGACCTTTCTCATCGTAATTACTTTCGCCCTAGTTGATTTGCATGATTAAAATATGAGAGTATTTTCCATTTATTACATGAGGATTAATATGGAAAGAGTTGGAGACGATCTCTCATGTTTAGAACTACATAAATGGACACTGAAAGTTGGGTTAGATCGAGAGGTCATTAATCCAGTGAGGGGAACCCAACCTTAGTGAATTCATAGTATCTAGAAAGGGAATATTACCTATGATTTAGTACTTATTTAGGTAACTCGTACGTGTAATTAATACCTATTGGGAGGTGTTCACTTTAGTCTTGATTGGAGCCTTTGTAAAGGCCTACACCCTCTTCATCTCGAGAGAGAGTTTAGGTGGAAATTGTTATCACTCTTAATATGATAGCTTAAATTGAGAGACAATTAGATATGTTGCACGATTGATCCATTTGAAATGCATCACATGAACGTTTCCTTTGCATTGAAAATTCAAAAAATATTGTAATTAGTTTATTTTTCATGCATTTATTATCTCCATTTTTATTCATCCCTAACTAACACGAGACTATAACTTGAAGGCCACAAATCCTAAATTCCCTTTATTCGATAATTTAACTTGTCAGCTCGTGCCTACAAACAACAAAAGTACACTTGCTCTTACATTAAAAAATATTCAATCACTATTATTCCTAAGTTGAATTAAATGTTACTCGTTCAAAATAATAAAAAAATAATACTCCCTGTCAGGTACCCAACAGGTGTAACTGTGTTTTACGACAGTGATGTTGTCTTAAGTGTTATCGACACTACGTACAACACCGACTTATCAAAATATGAAAATTGAATATAAATTGCAACTTAAATACGGATTACTCAATTTTTTCACAAACTTAATAAGTTTGTGGTGGCCTCATGGCATAAATATCACTTAACTTAGAAAAAGTAATTACAAAAATAAATTCAAGCGATAGAAACATTCCTTCTACTCTCGAATACAAAATTGAATAAAATTAAAACAAGTTCCTAAATGGTAAACCTAGATTGTTAGATCTAAGCCTACTTCAAATTTTCACTTTCACTGCCTGTGAACTGATAGCGTTTAGATCTTTTGGTAAGCGTGAACCGTAAGGGTTCATACAATTCTACTGCAGCGGAAGCAAAAGAGTAGAATTGAATTATCTTTCACCGGGTTTGATGCAAAGGTTGAATAGCAAGAACAAACAACCTTCCGATCTTCTGTTGTATTCCTAAGCCACGTCTTAACGTTGTGTGGGCAATAATCACCAAAACAAACTCAATCTGCAATTCTCTTTCTTTTCACGATTTTAGGTGTGTAAGTCTAAATACCGGACTGCTAAGATTGGCTATTTATAGGCTACAACAGGGACCAAGAGGAGAAATTAGGGTTTGGGCCTCCCATTGGTCTTAAGCATCCAAGTTTAGCCCAAAACTTATACTTAAGTCCAATAATAATAAATCAGTTCACTAAAGAAATATTATTGTACAGCCACCCAATCCCAAATTACGTTATGGGCTCCTTCTTATTAAGAGCCTGTTAGTCTCCCCGTATTTAAGATTCAATGCCCATTAATTAATTAAATTACTGACAACTCAATTAATTAATATATGTACTGAGAGTAGTACTACTCAACCTTATTATCTTGCCGAAATAAATCCACCTACAGGGGTTACATGATAATCATTATGAGCTCCTCAAGGGGACATCATCAACCAGTTCCGTTAGGACACAGATTCCTTCTACAATCAACAGCACACCATAGAGTCTGCACCATCTCCTAACTCACCAAGCATATTGATTTAATAATTAAATCTCACCATTGATGAATCAAGAAAATAAATACTGGCTTATGTGTCGAGGTTATTGTATAGGGATTAAGAGTACGAACATCTATAATAACAGAGATCAAGTTCTATTATATAGTCAGTATAAACCGAACGATCTCAACGGTGGTCCTATTCAATACACACAAAGTACACTAGTGCCATTTTATAGTTAAGACAGACTAATGCTAAATCACACTACAACCATATCGATAGATAGTCCCCTTCTATCTCGGTTGTGAATATCTGTTTATACTTTATAATGAGCTGATAATATAATCTTCCATGTGTTGCCGCACACCATATTATCTACAGTGCAAAAGTTCATTTATTTTATATTGTAGATAATATGGTGTGGGGCATCACACGGAAGATCATATTATCGGCTCCTTATAAAGAACAAACAGATGTCACAACCAAGATAGACGGGAACTATCTATCAGTATGGTTGTAGTGTAATTTGGCATTAGTTTGTCTTAACTATAAAATTGAACTAGTGCACTTTTTTTGCATTGAGCAGGATCGCGGTGAGATCGTTTAATTTATACTGACTATATAATAGAACTAGATCTCTGTTATTATGGACGTTCGTACTCTTAATCCCTATACAATAACCTCGACATGTAAGCTGGTATTTATTTTTTTGATTTGTTAATGGGTGAGATTTAATTATTAAATCAATAAGCTTGGTAAGTTGGGAGATTTAATTATATAATCAGTAGCTGTGCGAAGTTTACGGCGTGGCATGCGAATGACAGTTAGGGTTTGGCGAACCCCACACGACTGGAGCCTGCCGTGCAAAGCTACCGGATGAATCCTAACGGCAGCATGACCGCACCAGCGCGACTGAATGGCAGCGACTATCGTAAGTGTGTGGCTAGATGGTGGCATGTCATACGTTGGAGATTTGCTGAATGCTGGCAGTGACTGTCGCGAACGGTGCGACTCCGGCAAGTGCTGACAGGAGCATGAAGGGGGTGAGTCACACCAGGATTCCGAGTGGGTCTGCTAGGATTTTGGTCGAGTCTACACATGTTTGGGGCAGGTTCGACGTGTTTCTGAGTGAGTCCCCTTGGCGTGCGGGGTAATCACGATGTCGGGTGGCACATTAATGGTTGTCGTTAAGCAGTGGCATGGTGTAGCCGGTGGATGGTGGAGCGCTTAGGCAAGGCAAGACTGACACAAGACAGGCGGTCAGTCACGATGGAGCACGTGAGGAGGCTGTTGTTGATGGCGGAACTCCGGCGAAGGCGTGGCGAAGCAGGCCTGACATGGCTTGCTAGCAGCACGACCGACAGCCACTATTGGCACGACTGCTGATAGTGGATGATGCAAGCGGCAAAAGAAACCAGCACGACGAGATGACATTCTTCAAGGCAGCTGGCACGGCCAGCATGAGTCGTGCCGGCATGGAGTCAATGTGGTATGTTGTACAACTGAGAGCACGTGCGTCACGATCCAACGTAGCTGCCGGCATGACCATCGATGGCGGACGGCATGGGTCATGTGATGGACGGTGAGACGACGGTTGTATTCACTACAAAGGCAACATTTTTCCAGTGACTTCTGGATCAAGGCAGCCCGTGATGATAGATGACTTAGAGCGCAAGACATCCTGCTTGTTGCGCAAGGCATCGGTTTAATCGCTAGAGTGTTGGACAAGACGTCCTATTTTTGACAATTTAATTCCTAATATATAACTGCTAATATTGATTTAATTGTCTATTATTGTTATATATGTGCATGCATGTTCTATTTGATTTACTGCCTTAATTAGAAGCATGCTAGGTTGCGTATTATATTTGATATATTGTATGCATGCAAAAAACCTCTTGTTAAATAATTAAGTGGGAGAGGAATTTGTTAATAAATCCCACGGCCTCCATTATTGGATTATTATGTGATGCAAGTAAGCTTATGAGTTGGCTATCGTGCCTTCCTCCTCAATGGATGAGTTTTATTTGTGGATCATTGGAATAAATTTCTTTATGATGGTTATAAGAAATTATTTAATCGCGTGTGATCTTCTCCAACTGAAGGGGCATAAGCTTGAATAACGTACTTAGTATCAAATAATGGTATACACTTAGGTGCAATTAATATGTATCTTCCCCAACGGAGTTACTGCTATTAAATTGCATGGCCAAATGACAACCGACTATTAATCCTTGAGTCATAAGGTTAACTTGACGTATGGAATTAATGGGTAAAACCTTCTTTTGCGAATGTTAGGGTTTTATACGTCCACACTAACGTGGCATGCAAATTCACGGTGCTTGAGATGTCGGTGAATTTATTTTATATTATTTTTAAAGGAATCAATATAAATTTTAAATTCGAAGTGTTTGATCGTTGTATTTATTTACTTGATTCTCAGGATTTTCAAATGGCTTTCAATCCACTCGTTATATTACTTAAAGAAAACAAACTTACTGGACCCAACTATATTGATTGGAAACGAAACCTGGATATTGTTCTTACTGTTGAGGAATATAAGTTTATGCTCAATGTTCTATATCCTCAAACCCCTACTGCAGAGTCCACTGAAGATGAGATTGTTGCTCATAGGAGGTGGACCAAGGCTGATGAGATGGCACGGTGTTACATTTTGGCTTCTATAACAAATATATTGCAACATCAGCATCATGCCATGGAGACTGCCTCAGCTATAATGCTGAATCTCAGGAAACTCTTTGGACATCAAAGTAGGGCTGCTAGGCAATAGGCCATGATTACATTGACGAATACTAGAATGGCTGAGGGTGCTTCAGTGAGGGATCACGTCCTTAGAATGATGGGCCAACTCAATGAGTTGGAAGTCCTAGGAGCTGAAATCGATGGGGAAAACCAAGTCGACTTCATCCTCCAAAGCTTGCCTAGAAGTTTTGAGCAGTTTCTCTTGAATTACAACATGAATCATATTCATTGGAGGAACTTCTGACATAACATGTGGCGGCGAAAGGGCTTATTCGTCATCGTCCTCAAGTGAATATTGCTGAAAATATTGCTCGTCCTAGGCCGAGAGGTGGTAGGAAGAAGAAGCAGCAAGGAAAACTAGCAGGCTGACTGAAGGCAAGTGCTTCAAATGCAAGTAGCCGAGACACTACAAGGCTGACTGCCCTCTTCTAAAGGAAAACAGAGAAGGTATAACTTATTTACTTATTATTGAATTGTGTTTAGCGACTGTATCTGCTGACACATAGTATGTAGATACGGGAGCCACTGATCATGTCTGCAATTCTTTGCAGGGGTTCCAACCAACCCGACAGCTAAGTGATGGAGAGATTGCCATATTCATGGGTGATGCTACAAAAGTGGCGACTGTTGAAGCGGGAGATTTTTATTTATCGTTTGATAGGAATAAAACTCTGATTTTGAGAGATTCTCTTTATGTTCCTTCTTTTAGAAAGAATTTAATTTCAGTTTCTAAATTGTTTAAGGATGGATATTTTGTTTCTTTTAATGGCAAGGTTATTATTAAGAAGAATGGAATTGTTATCTGTTGTGGTACATTAGTTGATAATCTGTATACTCTAAATCGTGTATCTCCTGTAATGCAACATATGAGAATTAATAATGCATCTACTAATCTTAATAAGAGAAAATAACCATCGAAAATGAACCAAACATATCTTTGGCATCTAAGGCTTTATCATATTAACTTGAGTAGGATTCAAAAGTTGATAGAAGATGGACCGTTAGGTTCATTGGAACTTGAAAACTATCCAACTTGCGAATCATGCTTGGAAAGGAAATGACTAAAAGCTCTTTAAGGCGAAGGGGTATAGAGCCAAATATGTGTTAGAATTGGATCATTTTGATTTGTGTGGTCTTATGTCTATCCAAGAAAGAGGTGGTTATGAATATTTCGTCACATTCATTGACGCTTATTCAAGGTATGAATATATTTATTTGATGCGCCACAAGTCTGAGTGCTTTGATAAATTCAAAGCGTACAAGGCTGATGTGAAGAAGCGTAAAGGAAAATGTATCAAGACACTATGGTCTGATCGTGGTGGCGAATACCTCTTGGAAGAGTTTAGGGACTATTTATTAGAGAAAGGGATTGAATCCCAATTGTCTGCGCTGGGCACACCCTAGCAGAATGGTGTGGCGAAAAGAAAGAATAAGACTCTTATGGAAATGGTTAGGTCAATGATGAGTTATTTTAAATTGCCAAATTCGTTTTGGGGATATGCCTTGGAAACAGCGGCTTACATTTTGAGTTTAGTACCTTCTAAATCGGTATCCTCTACGCCCTCAGGAATTGTGGACCGGGCGAAAGCCTAGTCTGAAGCACATTCGGATTTGGGGTGCTCCGGCACATGTGTTGAGGGGAGATACTAATAAGTTAGAATCGTGTACAAATGTTAGTCTATTTGTGGGATATCCTATTGGAAGAAAGGATGGTTTATTTTATGATCCAAAGAGTTAGAAAGTGATCGTTAGCACGAACGCTTGATGCGTGTTTTCTTTGCACGCAAAATTAATCCCCAAGTATGAAGGATGTTATTGTAGCTTAGATAAGCGACCAAGTTAAATATCGAACCCAAAGAATGGCGTATTATCAATTTAATTATTTACTAAATTAATTAAGACAATGCAATAAAGTTGAGTATTGAATTATTTAACTACTAAATAATTAATTTAAATAACAAATAAAATAAAGTATCACTGGAAGAATGCGAAAGTGGATAAAGTAGGAGAATAGGTAGCTCTAAGGTAATCCAGTTTTACTACTTAACTTCCCTCTCGAGTGCAGGCCGACTCTGCCCTGTGGACTATGGACGCATCACTAAACCATGCAAATCTACTCTATAGACATAAGTAAATATGCGTGTAACACGTGTGAATAACCTTGGAGCAAGAGATATAATTTCACCCCCCTTTCTAGGTACTATCAGTATCAATTATTTTCTACGTCTGGAATCTAACCCGATATGATCTCCCTTTATAGGTACTATAAAATTACCTTCTTTATCCTGCTTACTAACCCGAATTCAATTCAATTAATAAACATTCATATATGACAGTTCTAATGAAGCTTCGGATTCCCCTCACTTAGAATTATAACATGGAATCATGTTCAGCGGTGAACGCATTCAATCTACAACCAAGATATATATTCAGACACTATATACCAATTGAAGATGCACAAAATAACCGTGAATATGGATTAAGAAAGCACAATCATATATAAATCAATCCACAAGTAGTATTGTACGGAGGACACACAAAAGAGTTTAATTAATTCATAAAACTTTCATAAACCCTAGATCTACCAAAACAGTTCTAGCCCATAATATTGTGAAGAACAATTATAGGGGTTGGATAGATCTTACCCATATGTCTAGAAAATACAAGATAAATTAGAAAACGAATAAAACCTAGATGCGGGCGTCGTCGCGTACTTCTCCATCTTGAATCTTCCTCTTGGTTCTCCTCTTGATTCAGCAGACGAATCTTCAAAGTGATGGATGGATGAAGGAAAGGATATGGATGATGGTTGGGGGTGATCCCCCCTTGTGGGGTGTAGGATGATTGTGTTGCTGTTCTCCAATCCTATGAATAATGATGTGATCTACATCCCCTTTTATACTTGTAAGCTCTTCTTATGGACCTTGGATGGGTTTTTTCTTGGAAAACATGAAAATACACGCATTGGAGTGTAAAAGTACCGATCTGCAGCTGTTTAGGCATTTGGTTCGACCATGGTTCTGTTGGATTGTATACTAAAAGTCTAGTTTTAGTATGAACAATGTCATAACAATATTTGAAATGAGAATCATTGATCAAATGATTGCGTCTTATAATTTATTTTATATGCATGACGCAATAGTCCATTTACTTTATACTGTAGATAATATGTTGTGCGACAACACGCAGAAGATCATATTATCGGTTTCCTTATAAAGTATAAACAGATGCTCACAACTGAGATAGACGGGGACTCTCTATCGGTATGGTTGTAGTGTGGTTTGGTATTAGCTTGTCTTGGCTATAGAATCACATTAGTGCACTTGTGTATTGAGCAGGACCGCATGAGATCGTTCTTCTTATACTGACTATATAGTAGAACTTGATCTCTGTTATTATGGAAGTTCGTGCTCTTAATCCCTATACAATAACCTCGACACGTAGGGCAGTATGTATTTCTTTGATTCATCAATGGGTGAGATTTATAAGTATTAAATCAACAAACTCGGTGAGTTGGGAAGTAGTGTTGTATCTATGGTGTGCTGTTGATTGTAGAAGGAATCCATGTCCGTCATAGGTTGATGATGTCCCCTTGAGGAGCTCATAAGGTTTATCATGTAAATCTTGCAAGTGGATTAATTTCCGGCATGATAAAAAGGTTGAGTGGTACTACTCTCGGACGAGATATTAATTAATTAGAGTTGTCAGTAACTTAATTAATTAATGGACATTGAATATCTTAAACATGGGGAGACTATCGGGCTTATAATAAGAAGGAGCCCAGAACATAATTTGGGATTGGATGGGTAGTGCAATAATAATATTTTAGTGGACTTTATTTTTATTATTGGATTTAATTAAAAGCTTTGGGCTAAGCTTGGTTAATTAAATTCAATTGAGGCCCAGCCCAATTTCTCCTCCTGGTCCCTGCAGTAGCCCTTATAAATAAGTTATCTTAGTTCCTGTTAACCCGAAGTCAGTGCCTCATTTGACAGTTAGAAAGAACAGGAGCAGATTGAGAGAATCCTGCGGATTGTTGCCCACACAACAGCAGGATTCAACTTGGGACATACTGCAGAAGATTGAGAGGTGGTTCTCTGCAACGGTTCATCCTCTACATCAACCCAGAAGTACGGTAAACAAGATTTAATTGCTTCCGCTGATTATTGTTTGCCTGTTTACTAACGATCACGTTTGAGCCACAAGATCCAATTGCCCAACAGGTTCGACCTTCATGGCTTGGTCGAACCAGAGCTGTCGTGGTCGAATTGGTCTGAATCAGCTTGTGCAGTCTCACTGTTTCGTGTATAACTTCCACATCCGAGCTCTGATTTGAGTGATTCTTATGCTCACGCAATTCTATCTTCCTTGGCGTTCTGTAAATATAATAAATTCACCGAAACTCTAATAATTGAATATGTGAAAAATTCACCGAAACTCTGATTTGGAATCCAATTGATGTGTTCCTTATACCAAAACAATCCTCTCTTCTGTGCCTTTCTAACCATGTATTGCACTTTCATTTCAGAATTCCACATAAATACAGAGAAATTAAAAAATTTGGATGTGCGTTTTTTAGTATTCATTCACAAGTTGCACCTTTTCTTCAACTTTGTACTTTTGATCCTTTTTCCACCTAAAACATAATAAAACACCTCAAGTACATCTTTTTCTCATATATATTGAATATAAGACACTTGTGCTAATATATAACAACAATTCCCATCAAAATGTGTTAAATTGGACACTCAAACACGCTTATTTTCACTCTCATCAATGCTAAATTCTTGTTAGAGAATTATGTAATGAATCATAAACCCATGAGTAAAATTATTCTAGAAGAATTTAGAGGGGAAACACCTAATTTAATACCAACTGTACAAGAGGATATACCACAAGTAACTGCACCGCGTGTCACTCTGATACATAATTGCCTATGGTGCCTCGTCGCAGTGGGAGGGTTGTGAGACAACCAGATAGATTCTTGTTTTTGGGAGAGTCGTCAGGCTTGGTCTCTGGTCGACCCATGGAATTACGACAATGCACTTCAAGATAAATATGGATTCTTGGCAAAAAGTAATAAAATCGGAGATAGAACCCATGTATTCTAATCAAGTCTGAGAGCTTGTAGAACCACAAAATGGTGTAAAAGCTATTGGATGTAAGTGGATCTACAAAAGAAAAAAAGAATCAGATGGTAAGGTGGAAACCTTTAAGGCAAGGCTTGTTGCGAACGGGTATACTCAGAAAGAGAGAATCGATTATGAGAAAACCTTCTCGCCTGTGGCTATGCTTAAGTCGATCCGAATTCTTTTGTCTATAGCTGCTGATATGGATTATGAGGTATGGCAAATGGATGTCAAGACAGCTTTTCTAAATGGAAGTCTTGAGGAAAACATCTATATGAAGCAATCAGAGGGATTCATTGCGAAGGGCAAAGAGCATACTGATAAAGTCAATCAAGGGGGTTAGCCATACCATTTTTATCCTTGCTAAAATCATGCTAATCACCAATCTGGTGGATTAGCAAGTGCTTATTTGAGGGGAATAGACTTGACAATAATTATGTTCTTTCTATTTTAATAAATTATGTCTCAAATAAAGGATTAAAAATAAGGGGTAGAGGAGAGGGGGAGCATTGTTTAGAATTATCCTTGTGTCGTTTATTGGGCAGCCTTTGGCTGACAGGAGTCATCTTGGGGGAATCATTTTCTTACGTTCATATTTTTCGTATATCCTTTTCTTTTTATAGTATAACTTCTTTACTCTATCACACACTATGTTTAATCTTGGAAGTAAGCTAATAAACTACTTAAGACACTCTTTGTGTGAAATTGTTAAAATTCATCAACTGGTCAAAAGTAAAAGTTGGTAGTGTTAGTTTGTAAATGGGTGAAGTTCGTTAAATTGCCTTTTCACACTACACCATCTCTCACAAGAATTTATTTACTCTAATGTATTAATCCAAACTAAATTGTAGTGTATCTGATTAACTTTATCTATTATAGATAAAGATTTGTACTTTCATTACAAAGAATAGCGTAATATTAGGAGTAAGGGGATCAGATTTTCACCCAAAGGTTTGTACTTTTATTTCAAGGCTTTTTATTTCCACATGAAGACATATAGAACATTATGCATAACCTAACCTTTCTCTTTAATGATAGTGTATCTTTTCGGGATTTGTTCATGTCTAACCAAGAACAGTTTTGTCTTAATTGTACAAATAATATTGACAAATCCTTTATAAGGTAAACTTTCTTTTGTCCACCTACTACTTGTGAGAGGATGAATTATATGTTGCGTAAAATGATGTAATAAGTGGTAAATTTTACTAAAGTTATATGTTTATGGCATGGTATATCTGACTCGGAGAGTTATGGAGAGGAGATCATAAAGTTTTATGTATGTCATCTTTGCTAAACATATTCTAAATCAAGAATGTCATCTTTCCAAAAAGTTGTAGCTTATGTTACCGGGAAGAGGTTCTGTAATGTGCTTTAGTAAAATTTTATATTTTTGTTAAATATTTCGCACCTTAGATGAGTTTTTATCCTATAAACCCAATACCTAAAATTATTTTAGAATGGCTGATTTTGCATGGTTATTTCAGGAGTGTTTTTGCAAACATATATGTAGTGTACATTCCTTCCCCAACTAAATAATATTTATGGAGTGATCATTTATGGAGCAATAAAACTTGGTTAAGTATTGAGATTTTGAAACTAAATAATATTTGAATTTAAAAATTTGCAATAATTCATAAGGTTATGTTTAGGAAGTGATAGTTACTTGAATCTTGATGTTTCTAGGTAGTATTTCTCTTTATTGGAGCTATTTTTCATAGTAAAAAAGTTGGTGGGTCCTATACTATCTTGTGAGCGCTTGAGTCGACATATCTATAAAGGCCTATATTATTTTTACTGTGGTCGTTGAAATAATTTAGAGGATCAATCTTACATGTCAAAAGGCTATAGTTGATGTTGTGATTACATGAAGTTAAAGTATTTATGTATTGAAACTATTTTTTAAACAACTTATTTCACAAAAGATAGTACAATAAAGAGGTTAGTCAACTCGCATATTAATCTTTCTTGTTTGATGAAAAAGGGAGTCAGGTACTTTAGGCTTATGCAGTTGAAATGGAAGTCACTTATATTTAAAAAATGGTTTGATAATTTCTCTATGTTTGATATGCTAATATGCCTTTTCCATTCAATTAGTATAAATTTGACCTCTTCAATGAATTATTAATAAATATGGCATTATAGGGTTTGCTAATTTCTCTTTTTTATTCAAAATTTATATGTAAAGCACTGGATATGTGTTGATGCCTTAGCCCATATTAAAATAGCATAATTTTTTTAACTTTTCATGATCATGTATTATTCCATCCTTAATCATTCTATTTTTTTTCAAGCATACTCATTCCAATGGTGTGTATACATGAATGTATATGTACATCGTATATATTGTATATGAAGACATAATATAGTCCAATTTCCTCTTGAAAGTTTCCCGTTCTATCTGTTAGTTTGGAATGTTTGTTTCTAAAGTTTTCAATTAGCTGTAATTGTGACATTCATATTTTAATCTTGAACAGAGAGCCTAATGCACTTCGTTTTTGATGTGCACGTTTGTTTAAGTGCTAGGACTTTTTTATGGCACTACTAATCATTTATTCATTTATTTTTGGGGGAAAATGCACTTTTTGTCCCATACGAAAAGTCTCACTTCATTTTTGGTCTCTAACCTTTTTTTTGGTTCCAAAAGTTGCACTTTTAGTCTCGACTGTTAGTTTTTAGATGGAAAACGTTATAGTAAACAAAGTAAAAGATGTTTTTAATTAATTTTTTCTAGTTAGTGGTGTTGTTCAGTGCTGGTGTGTGTTGAGTTGGCCGACTAAGTTTATTTCCCCAAATTTTCTAGTCCCGACCGGTGTTTGGTGCAAAACAATATTCCCCCAAATTTATCCATCTTATTCACCATAATCAGATTCACATGCTCCAGATTCACATCCAAGAATAATTGTGAAAAACTAATAACATGCTCCAAAATTTTGCAAACAACATGCAGATTCACATCCAAAAAAACCCCAAATTAATTACCATGCTCTATCAAAATTCAAAGAACCAGACCTCCTAATTGGAACAAAACCAAGAACATATTGATAAAAATGAGCCGATTCACGAGTGAGATGTGGTTCAAAGATGAGAAATGCAATGGATTCACCTTATTCTCTTTCATCTTTCAACAAATAAATTGCATATTTTCTTTTCTCACCCAAAAGCTTCGTGAGATGTTTAGGAGAATTGGTGGATAAGCTTTGAAGGAATTTTAGAGAGTCGGATAAATTGTATGCGTTCTAGTGTGTTCCTGTTCAATCGGTTTCAAATCTGTCATCATATGGAGCATACAATCCTCTGGAGTTGAGCTCACGCGCTAGCACTGCTTTCTCCGCAGATCTGTAGTGGTGGTGGATGGTGAATGTGTTTTGGGTAAGTGGCGAGGTGACCGGAGCTGGATCTACATCGGTGCCTGGATCTCATATCTACACTAGCAGTGACCGGTGCAACGGCGAAAGATCTCACCAGTGAGATTGAGGTGGCTGACATAGATGGAGTGGTCGAGGATGTAAAGGAGGTTGTCGAGGGTGATGTAGATTCGGTGAGGTAAATTGCAATGCGTGGTGGAGGGGTTCGCGCCACTGGTGGAGAGGTTCACCACTAGCGGTGGGCGGACATGCCGAAGGCGGTACATGAATCCGGCCGACACTGTTCTGTTCAACATGAGGCTCTGGTCTTTACCAGGATAGTTGAGAGAAATTTAAGACTAAGGTTCTTATTCATAGTAACGACAACGTGATGTTCCATTTAATTATTTGATGGAAGTCTTAAAAATAGTCAATGGACCAAAATTGCAGTGAAAATGACAAAAAATGAAATGAGACTTTTCGTATGGGGCCAAAAGTGCATTTTTCCCTTTATTTGCGTTATTCATGCTATCATGCATATACATCATTAACAATACCACCAAAACCAATTGGCGTACTCACGGGATTGGATTATTCCAATTGTATATGGAGTCTATACTGCTTTTAATTTATCTTCTACTTATGATCTTAAGAAATCCCCAGGAGATTCTATAGGCTGAAGCTGGTGCTAATTTTATTTTGGAGTCAACTGGAGTCTTCATGGACAAGTATAAGGCTGTTGGCCACATGATTGTGATTGTTTCTTCTAACTTTTATTGTTTTCTTTGCCTTATGTTGTGATATTTAAATTTTAAAGATTGTGGACCTATATATTTTTAATGTTAAATAGATCTGTCATTTGTCTAACACTGGAGTTCCATAGTTTAATTTCCTCTTGCAAATTTCCTATTCCATATGTACCATTAGAATGTTTTGCATATTCCATATTTTAAAATTGCCTCGGCCTTATGATTATTTTTTGGCTTGATGTTCATATTACCTATTTTTCTACTTTCATAAGATTCTAAAATATGAATATACTTAGGCGGTGAACGTTAATACAGGATTATAATTTTGTTAGATGATTACCATTGGAATGTCTTAGAGTTTCTATCCATGTGTCCAAAATTCTGTTTGGATTGTCAATTTCCTCTTTAAACAGCATAATTATTTAAAGATTATAAAGTTGCAAATTTTTTGATGCTCCTCTTATAAATTTTAGAATGTTTTATTTGTCTTGGTTCTTGGTGTGTTTGGAGATCATGGTGCACTACTACAAAACTTTGAATAGATATCCGTACATAGATATCGTTTATTTATAAAATTGATATCTATAGGTTTAGTAACCGATATCTATTCCACATTCGATATCTATAATATTAATAATACCATAATAGATATCGGTTATCACATGATGATATCTTTTATCGATGTTTATATGTATCAATCGATATCTTTTCAATGATATTAATATATATTTTAATAAATTAAATATGAAATAACTTAAAAAAAAAGCCTGTCAAGAAAATTGTTTATAGATTCGTAAATACAAAATGAATTGAAACACAAAATTCCCAAATCCCCTTATGAACAAATTTGCCAAAATCGATTTGCCTAAGGGAGGAACCCTAGCGCCGGCTGCACCTCACCTGTTCATATCGGCCGCCATTGCCGAATTCCAGCATCGACAGTCGCTCCTCTGTTCGTCAACTGCTGGAAATCATAAACCTGCCGCTGGCGATCGCCGTCGTCTCCTCGCACATAGCAAAAACGGAGTGGAAGTGCCAAGAATCGAAGAGACGAAGTCGAGACCACGCGAACCGCCAAGGAAAGAGTAGGGTTCGACCTGGTTGGAGGAGGGTTCGACCTCTCCTACAGGTCGAACCAGCATTGCGAAATAGCAGAAGGAGGGTTCGACCACGACTCAAGGGGTTCGACCTGTTTGATCAGGTCGAACCATGGTCGAACCAGTTCGCGAGAAGATGGGTTTCACCACGACGTAGGGGTTCGACCTGAGGTTCGACCTGTGAGGGAGTGGTTCGACTTGTACAAGAGGTCGAACCAAGTGCAGAATGTGTCCAGTAGCAGGGTTCGACCTGGGGTTCGACCTGTTGGCCAGTGGTTCGACCTGTTGACGAGGTCGAACTAAAACGTTGAAACTTACCTTATCCGGATTTTTGAGGCCAAAACGCGTGGGATCACTTGAAAAGTACATTCCAAGCCCTAGAGACGTGATTACAAGTATAAAATGAGGCTCATACAGTCAAGGAAGACGTCGAAGCACGAAGAGCTTAAGATCGTGAATCATAAGAGGAGTGAAGAGAAGAGATTGGCGATCCATCCGGAGGGCTGAGACAGAGGTTCGGCTGAAGATTCAAGTAAGATCAGTCCATCTAACCATAACTGTTCTTAGATCAATCATGGGCTAGGGCCACTTCGGTAGTTCTAGGGTTATGAAGGTTTCATGAGTTAATTTGTATTTCGTGTGTGTACTCCGTACAACACTACTTGTGGTTTATTTTATATAGGATTGCACGTTTTTAATCCATACTCATAGTTGTTTTGTGCATCAATAATCGTTGTGTAGAGTCTGAATGCATAACATAGTTATTGGTTGAGTGCGTTCACTAATGAGCAGGGTTTATTGTTATAATTCCAAGTGAAGGGATTCCGAAGTCTTATTAGAACTGTCTTATATGAATGTTTGTTAATTGAATTGAATTCGGGTTAACAAGTAGGATAAAGAGTATAACTTTATAGTACCTAAAAAGGGAGATCAAATCGGGTTAGAGTACTAAGTGCACGAGAAATAATTGATTATGATAGTACCTAGAAAGGGAGGTAAAGTATACGTCTTGCTTTGAGGATATTTACACGTGTCAAAAGCTTATCTATTTATGTCTATAGAATAAATTTGTATGGTCTAGCGATGCGTCCATAAACCACAAGGCAGAGTCGGACATCGACACACGAAAGTACGAATTAACGAAGGAAACTGGATGGCCTGACGAACTACCTATTATCTTATTTGATCACAACTATTATTTTCTTGTTTTTGTTATTTAATTGCTATTTCAATTATTACTTAATTTACAAACCAAAATTACAATTCTCAAAATAGTCATAATCTACTAGAACGTAACTAAATTAATATTTATCCATCCTGTGGATTCGATATTTAACTTGGTCACCTTCGAAACTACAATTGATATCCTTCATACTTGAGGGATTAATTGTGTATTGAGAAAACGCTCAACAAGTTTTTGGCGCCGTTGCCAGGGATGGCTTAAAATATCTTTTTGTTATTTCTAGTTTGTTAAGGCTATTTTTCTTGTTTTGTTGTTTTACTTCTAGTTCTTTTTAGGTGCATGCTCACGAGATCAAAGAAAGGTGAACTTGAACCCTATAATCCTGAAATCGGAGCATCATCAAGAAAGAAGAAGAAGAAGAAGAGCAAGGCAAAGACTATTGATCCAACTGAAGCTCTGAATTTTGGAGTTGAAGTTGACGAGCAGATTTCGCAGACGATTGAAGCTACAACTGAAGTTAATTCGGGAGTAAGGACAGTCAACATGGCAGCGAATCCGGATAATCTAGCCATCCGAGAGGTTTCAGAAACAATGGGGCTGGAAATTTTGGGCTTCTAGGAGCAAGGGGAACTAATTCAGCGTTCGATCTTCATCCCGCTCTTATTAGCATGATAGAAAGGAACTCCTTTTCAGGAGGGTCTTTCGAGGATCCGCAGCAGCATCTGAACAAGTTCTTGGGCTATGCAAGTACTCAAAAAGACGCAGGAGAACATGAAGATGCAAGGAAGATCCTTTTGTTCAAATTCTCGCTTACTGAAAAGGCGAGAGATTGGTACGACACTATCAATACATCTGAGTACACCACTTGGGAGCAACTGAAGTTAAGGTTCTTGGAGAGGTATATGCCACCTTCAAAGGTGTTTAAGATGAAGCAAGACATTAACCAATTCGCTATGGGTGGAGGAGAAAAATTTCATGAAGCATGGGATAGATTCAAGGACATGCTTAGGAAGTGTCCTCAACATGGGCTATCTAAAGCTCAATATATCAGTATATTCTACAATGGATTGGACTGTGATTCACGAGTTTTATTGGATGCTTCTTCTAATGGAGCATTGCTTACAAAGTCATCCGTAGAGGCCGAGAAGTTGTTTGAAGATATTTCGATGAATTCGAGGGATTGGCCAACTGATAGATTTAGAGGTACTTGTCCTTGGTAAGGTAGCTAAGGTTGAACAAGCAATGGTGAAAACAAGTAGAGAGGATAAGATCGTCTCTAGCTTGTCCAATATCAACAAGCTACTTGAATCCCAACAGAAGCGAATCGGCGAATTATCTCAGCGTGTACCAATCATGCAGCAGGAGTTAAAGAATGAGGGACCAATCCAAGAGGAGTTGGAAGAGGCACACTATGCCATGGGTCAAAGTATTCAAGGGACTAGGTATCCAGACCAAGGAAACCGGAACTACCAAGGGAACTATCGAGGAAACTTTAATAATCATGGTCCCCCGGGTGGTTATCAACAGCCTAGGAGGCCGGAGTTCTCATGGAGCAATCCGAATAATGCGATTCAACCTCCGATGGGTTTTGATCCGGGTGCTAAGGTGGAAGAAGGGAAACTGGGTCTTGAGGATACTGTGAACAGGTATATGGCCAAGAATGATGAAAGAGTTAACCGCCTTGAGGCCAAACTTGAAAAGAAAATCGATGCAAACCATTAGGTTATATCTAAGCAGGTGAAGGACCTTACATTACTGATGGGGGAGATGGCAGGAAGTGTTAACAAGCTTACTCAAACTCTTGAGAAGGGGAAGTTCCCGTCTCAAAGTATTGAGAACCAAGGTCCTGCAACGCCATCACATTAAGGTCGGGAACGCAGTACGAGGGACCTATGAGGCCAAAATCAAATTTGGACATGTCTAGGGCCAGGTTCGACCATGGTTCGACCAACATTGAAGGTCGAACCATACAGGGGAGGTCGAACTAACACACTGGACACGATCAGGAGAGCTTGCAGCATCTGTTCGACCAAACTGCAGATGGTTCGACCTGGCCTTCAGGTCGAACCTTGGTCGAACCCGACAACTCGGAGCACTCTGTTTTTCCAGAACATCGGTTCGACCAAACCAATCTTGGTTCGACCTATCCAACAGGTCGAACCCAGATCGAACTGCACCACTTGGAGTACTCTGTTTTGTCACAGCAATGGTTCGACCACGACGGTCATGGTTCGACCTATCAAACAGGTCGAACCTTGGTCAAATCGGATGGCGGAAGGAGTACAGTAGGCCGTTCGACCTAGGTACCCATGGTTCGACCTGTTTCACAGGTCGAACCCAGGTCGAACCTCAAATTCAAAAAGAGAGCCATTGTCCAGAAGCAAGGTTCGACCAGTACGTAAATGGTTCGACCTGTTTCACAGGTCGAACCCTGGTCGAACCCCACCAAAAATTGCATGTTTCCACTCCGAACACTCTCGATGATGTTGATGCTACTCCAGTGGTTCGGAATGAACAAAGTACTGAGATAATAGCTAAGAAAAAGTGGGAGAGAGCCAAGCATTTGAGAGCCGAAAAGGAGAAAGCGGAGAAGGTTAATCGTGATGAATGAGGGATTCCCAAAACAAAGATACCTCCGCCGTTTCCTTACAAGCTTGTGAAGAAGGGATTGGAAGAGAAGTTTAAGAAGTTTTCAGAGATAATGAACAAAATAAGCTTGAGCATTCCTTTCTCAAAGGCAATCATGGAGATGCCGTACTATGCCCGATTTCTAAAGGACATATTGTTGAAGAAGCGGAGCTTAACCGGAATTGAAACGGTGAATTTATCTGAGAATTGCAGCTCAATCATCCTAAGGAAGCTGCCGCAAAAGATGAAGGATCCGGGGAGCTTCACTATTCTATGTGAAATCGAAAAGGGGCCGGCATGGCAAGCTTTGTGCGATCTAGGGACGAGCATCAATTTGATGCCTTTGTCCATCTTTCAGAGGCTTGGTTTGGGGAAGCTTACTCCTACAACAGTGGTTCTCCAATCGGCGGACAGGTCGATGACGTTTCCAAAAGGTATAATTGAAGACGTTCTCGTCAATGTGGAGAAGCTAGTCTTTCCTGTGGACTTTTTTGTGCTAGAGATGGAAGAAGACAAGGATAATATCCCTTTAATCTTGGGGAGACCTTTCCTTGCTACTGCTGGAGCTATGATTGATGTTCAGAAAGGAGAGCTTAGATTACGGATGGACAAAGAAGAAGTTTTTTTCAACTTAGACAAAGCAATGAAGATGCCCATGGAGTCGCAGTGTCACAGTATTGACGTGGTGGAGGAGATTGTGAAAGAGGACATGTCTCTGATCCTGTCAAAGGATCCTCTTGAGGCATGTTTGATGGAATCTCTTACTTATCCCACTACGGAGCTTGACGTACTCTCCAACGAGGTATGTATTGACTTTCTTGAAAACTTACTTGCTTTGGGTGATGACAGGTTTGAATCGGGAAAACTAAGGCAGAAGAAGCGAAAGAGTCTAGGAAGTACTTGCCGTTGGAGAGAGAGAGCACTCCGATGGAAGTAAAGAAAGAGGAGCTGAAACCGTTACCGGAACACTTGACGTATGCTTATCTTGGTGACAATGAAAAAGATCCATCAGGTGATTCGGAATTCAAGAGAAAGATTGACCCAGAGGAGTCTACACGGCCTTGGGATGAAGGTAATTCTAATGATCATATTTTTGTGAGCGAGAAAGTTGCCGTGCTGACTGTAGACAAAGGAAGAGAAGATGATGCCTACTTGAAGCCTCCTAACTTACCAGCGGATACCAACAAATTTGAAAGTCCTTGTTCTCGTTCTTATCCTGACTTTGATCTTGAAGGAGATAGGAGTTATTCCAAAATTGAGTGGATGATTGACAGGAATGAGAAGAGAAAGTTTGAGAAAGGAGATTCTACTGATCGTATGGTGCATAAGAATGGTAAGGTGGTAAGTGTGGATGATAAGAGGGGGAGAAAGTATTGGAAGGTGAGGATGCGACATGATCATCCTTTGATCAAGTAATCTTCTAAGCGGTACCATCGTGACTCTCCGACGTTAAACATGAGCGCCTGTTGGGGGCTTTCCCTTCCGTTTTAATGCTTTATTTCATTCGTGTGAGTAAGAAATTTTTTTATTTGAAGTGTTTACTTATCGGCAATTACATCTCTTTGCAAACTTAGTTTCAACTATAGTTTCTACTAAGTTTGGGGGGGTGTGATGTACTTACCTTGATAAGCACCGATAGTATAATCTTTTCTTTGTGATGTTTGTTAGGGGAGTTGGTTTTTGCGCCATATTAAAATTTTAATCGATTTTGATGTGACGATTTTTTACAACTTGCCTAATGTTTAGTAGATTTTGGTTGTGTTTTCTTTTACGGAGTTACTCATGAATGATATTTTGTGGAACAAATTTTGGATGAAGTTGTGCTTTAGTTGGTACCTAATGATTCGTATTGAAGTTTGAAGTGAATAGGGATTGAAGAACACTCAGTTTGGAAGCTTAAAAGGGTGGTTCGACCAAAGCCAAGAGAGGTTCGACCAGTGCCAGGAGGTCGAACCAAGCAGAAGAAGTCAAACGACGCAGAAAATCATCCAGTGTGGTGGTTTGACCTGATCATTCTTGGTTCGACCTGTCTAACAGGTCGAACCAAGGTCGAACTCGGTGATTTAAAATTTACAGTAGGGTGGTACGACCTGAGCCATTATGGTTCGACCTGCTTAGAAGGTCGAACCTGAGGTCGAACCAGTCCGTTCAGAGCACTCTATTTTTCAGGTGGTAGGTTCGACCACGACATTCATGGTTCGACCTGTTCAGAAGGTCGAACCCAGGTCGAACCACGAGGAGTAGCTGTCCAGAAGGTAGGTTCGACCTGTGACAAGAGTGGTTCGACCTGTTCAGAAGGTCGAACCTAGGTCGAACCCAAAAGGTAAGTTTGTCCAGAAGGTAGGTTGGACCTCGTCACTCGAGGTTCGACCTATTCCGCAGGTCGAACTCGAGGTCGAACCCAGTCAGGTACGCATTTTAAGTTATGTTTTTAGAAGGGTTCGATCATTTTTCTTGTTCACCAAATCTTGAACCTTCCCCGAACCTTAACACCCTTGCACAAATTCATCAATTATACTTGATTTTTCACCGAATACACAACATTACACTTTTAATTCTTGAATTGGGCGCGGATTTGGGCAATTTTCATTGTGAATTAGGGCTTCAGTCGCGTTTTTGAGTGTTGTGTGCAAGTTATCGATTGTTAACCATGGGCAAGACTAAAGGTACGTTCTTTCAACTCAATTACCTTAGGATTGAAGTTTATTGCAAGAAATGTGTTGTGGGTGAGTTGATTGATGTTGATTTTGGTTGAAATTCAAGGTGATAATTGATATTGTGGAGTTGATTCATATGAATTCATGTTTATTGGTTTAATATTGCTTGATTATGGATAGAACTTGAGTTTTATGTGGATTGATCAAGGATATGATGCATCTAGAGGAATGAGCATGTTAATTAGGTTTGAATTGTTGATAGTTTGAGTTGTTCATGAAGTTCAATTGTTGAAATTTATGTTGAATGGCTTGAATTGGTTGATGCATGCTTGTTGTTTATGATTTGAAGATTAAAGAGAGTGTGACTGATGATGTTTTGAGCATGATGAGTGAGCAAGTGGTGTTGAGATGATAGTTGGGTTGATTAAGCATGGATGCTTGAAGTCTTGAGTAGAGTATAGGATATGCTAGTCAAATACTTGTGTTCATGTTTTGTTGGTTGTGTTGAAATAGTTGTTTTCAGGAAAGGGGCAAGGATCAAATAAAGGGAAAGGTAAGGCAGAGGAAGCAAGATCGAAGAAGAGGCAAGACTGGCCTTCGAATGTGGACACAGTGATGAGAAAGCTGAGGTTACAAGATCGTTTACCCGAAAACTTTAAAATTCAAATGCAAAACTGGGATGAGATTAAAGAAAAGTGGGAAGAAGTCTCAGAAAAGATAGCTCGGACAAGATACCAAGATGATGAGGCCATGAGACTTATGAGCATTAGGGATGATGTGACGATGTTGTTCGATCGAGTGGGGATCCGCAGATTTATGGAGTTGAAGAAGCCGACTTACTTCCACGTTACAGCGGAGGTAGTTTGCTCATTTGAGATGGTGAAGGACCCACTTGGTTACCCGTATCAGTGCTCATTTCAGTTAGGAGGAGTCCGAAGGAGATGGATGGCCGAGGATTTTAATCAGCTTTTTCAGACGCCTCTAGAGATTTCTCAAGTGGAGAATGGACACTTTAACGCTAATAGGTTTTGGAGGGAGATAACCGGGGAGATTAGAGACTATAAGATTAGGCAGGCTCGTGTGACCTCGATCAAGAATCCAGTGTTGAAATATATGGATCGAGTGCTCGAAAACACACTGTTTGCTCGTTCGGAGGGTGGTTGTGTGTCTAGAGGAGAGCTTTATGCCCTATGGTGTATGATGAATGGGGTGAAGTTCAATGTGGCAGCATATTTCATCGCGCAGCTGCATCGATTCAGGACCATTGGATTTCAGAAGGTGAACATTGGAGGGTTGCTGACGATTGTAACTGAGCACTACAACATGGACTTTACCGGCATTACACCTGTTAGAGGAGAGCCCGACTTGGTGATGCTCACATGTGTAAAGGGAGGATTTACACACTTTAGAGATGGTGATTGGTTCTTCATGAGAGGACCAAAGCTATTCGACTTTATGTTTCCCTTTGACATGAACAACATGACCACTGTTCGGGAGGCGAGGAACTTGTTGATGAACTCCCTAGGACACACTGCTCTGTCCGTGACTGTGAAGACCAATGGGGATTGGAGAGCCGTGGCTAGGTTGTGTGTCGAAGGTAGGTTGGAGGAGCTACAGCAAATTGTGAAACATGGAGAGTACCATCCGCCACCACACCAGTCATTATAGTGGCCACAGTAGCCCGAGGTCGAGCATCGGGTAGATGAGCAGCCAGAGATGAAGATTCTGGAAGAGGAGCAGCACGACGCACCTCAGCATGAGCCAGCACCGCGTCAGCAGCGGGCTATCCCGAATGATACACGGGAGCAGCTCCGCCTTATTCATGAGCAGCTGGTCGCGATCGTTGTTAGCCAGCAGGAGACAAACCGACAGCTCGCACTCGCCAACGCCAACTATGCTACGTTGAATGAGAGGTATACGGCTTTGAATGAGAAAGTTGGTAGGTTGGGTGATCGAATTATTACTTGGATAGGCACATCGGTGATTTACACCGGATTGTGGAAAGGAGGCTTGATGATGAGGATGATGATGATCCGGAGGAGTAGTTTTTCAGGTTTTCTTTGGTTTCATCTGATTCATCTTGATTCCATTATTTTTCCTTTTATCTTTAGGTTGGGGTGTGATTCATGCGTGAGTGGAATGTATAAGTGATATCTTGTATGATTGATTGGGTATAAGTTTATTGATTTTTGTGCATTCATATGTTCATGTGTTAATTTCTATTGATGAAAAGCATGTTTAGTTGATAAGTATATTGAGTTCTTGTGGAATTGATCTTAATTATGTGCTATGAGGAGTACTAGGATTACCTATGTGAGGATTTGAGCTTTTTAATCATGCTTGATCATGATTATTTTATTCTTGAGATGATCATTCATATGAACATATTCTAGAACTTGGCTTGGAGTCTTGTGTGAGACTTATGATTGATAAATTGCTAGGACATGATCTTAGGCCATTATTTTGTGATTAAGTTACTTAGCCAAATTTATCTTTCCTAATGATCTTATTAACCTTTGGATGCCCCGTTGAGCCGTTTTAAGCTTTTTCTTTGGTAGCCGAAGTGAATAACCTTATAAGCCTTTACTTGAGCTTGATTAATCTATTCACTGGTAGAGAGACTGGAGGTGAGTAAGTGTTGCAAGAAGAAAAGGAAGATAGAATATGGTTAAATCTTGTTAAGGGGTAGTGCCCGAAACTGGTACCCCGATTGTTTTTATACTTGGTGTGTGAAGCTTAACAGCTGATGGCCTATATATGAGAAGGGTAATGCCTGAAACCGGTACCCGAATTGTTTAAAAAGATGATATTGATGCCATGAAAAGAAGAAAGATTCAGGAATTTTACAAGTTCAAGAGACGACATTGGAGGAAAACTTACTGTAAGAAGAAGAATTCGAGAACCTCCAAGGTAACTCTCTACTAGTGTCTTAAGTCACTTTACCCAAATTTTCCTACCTTTTTTCAAAGAGCCAACATTACAACCCAAAAACAAGTCCTTTGTGATCCTAGTGAAGAGTTGATTATAAGTTGATTTTTGAGACCTTTGCCAAGCTTATGGTTACGCGTGAATATGGATTGATATGAGTGTTTATATTAACATTTATAGTGCCTCACGCACTTGAGTGAAAGAGAATAAATACTTATCTTGTGAGCGAAATTACTTAGTACTCCGAATGGTATGTGATTGGATTGGTTTTGCATGAGTGATATATATGAAGCAATTAATACTTGTTTGATTGAATGAAGTTGCATGTGTGATATGTGTTGTACTTGATCTTGGTGAATTATACACGACTCCTGTGGTTTGATTTGGTTGCCTCGGGACGAGCAACATGTAAGTTTGGGGGTTTGATGAGTGTGTAAATTTACAAGTTTGACATCATGTTTTGTGCTAGTTTTGGAGAGTTTTGAGGTGGAAATAGGTGAAAAACCTATATATATTGTGAATTAGCATGAATTAGGTGTTAATGGAGCTATTTAAGTGGTTTTCATAGCAAAAATAGAGTGGAAGTGCCAAGAATCAAAGAGACGAAGTCGAGACCACGCGAACCGCCAAGAAAAGAGTAGGGTTCGACCTGGTTGGAGGAGGGTTCGACCTCTCCTACAGGTCGAACCAGCATTGCGAAACAGCAGAAGGAGGGTTCGACCATGACTCAAGGGGTTCGACCTGTTTGATCAGGTCGAACCATGGTCGAACCAGTTCGCGAGAAGATGGGTTAAACCACGACGTTGGGGTTCGACCTGACAGTTGGTCGAACCAGGAGCGGAAATTATCCAGTAGCGTGGTTCGACCTGAGGTTCGACCTGTGAGGGAGTGGTTCGACCTGTACAAGAGGTCAAACCAAGTGCAGAATGTATCCAGTAGCAGGGTTCGACCTAGGGTTCGACCTGTTGTCCAGTGGTTCGACCTATTGACGAGGCCAAACTAAAACGCTGAAACTAACCTTATTTAGATTTTCAAGGCCAAAATGCATGGGATCACTTGAAAAGCCCATTCCAAGCCCTAGAGATGTGATTACAAGTATAAAAGGAGGCTCATGCAGTCAAGGAAGATGTCGAAGCACGAAGAGCTTAAGATCGTGAATCATAAGAGGAGTGAAGAGAAGAGATTGGCGATCCATCCGGAGGGCTGAGACAGAGGTTCAGCTGAAGATTCAAGTAAGATCAGTCCATCTAACCATGATTGTTCTTAGATCAATCATGGGCTAAAGCCACTTCGGTAGTTCTAGGGTTATGAAGGTTTCATGAGTTAATTTGTATTTCGTGTGTATACTCCGTATAACACTACTTGTGGTTTATTTTATATAAGATTGCACGTTTTTAATCCATATTCATAGTTGTTTTGTGCATCAATAATCGTTGTGTAGAGTCTGAATGCATAACATGGTTATTGGTTGAGTGCGTTCACTAATGAGCAGGGTTTATTGTTATAATTCCAAGTGAAGGGATTCCGAAGTCTTATTAGAACTGTTTTATATGAATGTTTGTTAATTGAATTGAATTTGGGTTAACAAGTAGGATAAAGAGTATAACTTTATAGTACCTAAAAAGGGAGATCAAATCGGGTTAGAGTACTAAGTGCACGGGAAATAATTGATTATGATAGTACCTAGAAAGGGAGGTAAAGTATACGTCTTGCTCTGAGGATATTTACACGTGTTAAAAGCTTATCTATTTGTGTCTATAGAATAGATTTGTATGGTCTAGCGATGCGTCCATAAACCACAAGGCAGAGTCGGACATCGACACACGAAAGTACGAATTAACGAAGAAAACTGGATGGCCTGACGAACTACCTATTATTTTATTTGATCACAACTATTATTTTCTTGTTCTTGTTATTTAATTTCTATTTCAATTATTACTTAATTTACAAACCAAAATTACAATTCTCAAAATAGTCATAATCTACTAGAACGTAATTAAATTGATATTTATCCGTCCTGTGGATTCGATATTTAACTTGGTCACCTTCGAAACTACAACTGATATCCTTCATACTTGGGGATTAATTGTGTGTTGAGAAAACGCTCATCAAGCATTGATATGGTTTCTAACTTATTTAATCTTGATTTTTCTAAAACAGGGGGATTCTGAATTTAAGTGGAAGGTTGACAAGGAGGAGTCTAGACAGCCATGGGAGGAAGAAAATTTCAATGATCATATTTTTGTGACCAAGAAAGGTGAGGTGTTGAGTGTAGACAAGAAGAGGGAAAGAAAGTATTTGAAGGTAAGGATGCGACAAGACGGTCCTCCGATCAAGTAGTCTACAAAGCGGTAATCCGTCGTGACTCTACGACGTTAAACATGAGCGCATGTTGGGGGCTTGCCCTTCTGTTTTACTGCTTTATTTCTTTCGTGTGAGTAAGAAATTTTTATATTTAAGGTGCTTACTAATCGATAATTACATCTCTTTTCAAACTTAGTTTTGACTTACGTTTTTACTAAGTTTGGGGGTGTGATGTTATTACCTCATTGAAGCACCAAGAATATAATATTTTCTTTGTAATGTTTGCTAGGGGAGTTGATTTTTTGCGGTATATTGAAACTTTAATCGGTTTTGATATGTCGATTTTTTACAATTTGCATAGTGTTCAGTGGTGTTTCTAGTGTGTGTGGAGTCGATTAGATAGTCAATTAATTCTTTCTTATAGTTTTCCTATTTTATTATTGATGAATCTGTGATGATGAGTGTGTTTGAGCTTTGATGATAGAAAAGGTAAAAGAGTGGCAAGACGAGTTCTACATTGAGGCTTTGACTCGAGGAGCTCGTGCGTACGTTGAAGAAAAATCAGGTGCCCTCGTTTTCTTTTTCTAATTTTTATATGTGCTTTTAATTCATGGAGTGGAAGGATTGAGTTTATGGTGGTGATCCATGTGAGCTTATATTGTTAAAATTATCTTTGAAATTCATATGCTCTTGAAATTGATGAAGGCAGTGTACTTGAGTTATATTGTGATATGAAGTTCTATGTGTACTTGTGGGATATTACCTACCATGAAAAGTGCTCTGTTACTTGTTAAAAACCCATGTGAGATTTTGAGCCTCGTTGATCATGTACATAATCACATGATATTTTTTTTCTGGTGAGTATCGTTCTTGTGTATGTATTCTAGAACTTGCCTCTTGTCTTATTTGAAACTACATGTGTGTTAGATGATGGGAGATGATTTTAGGTCATCCTTGAATTTATGAGTCACTTAGCCAAATAATTCCCTACCAAATAATTATATATCCGTAGTTAACCCCGTTGAGCCTAAAAGCCTTATTTCTTTGGCAACCTACGAAGATAGCCACTTTGATATCCTATTTGAGCCTTAAATTCCTATATTTAGTGGAGAATTAAATGTTGTCAAAGTGTGTTAATGGTGCTTGATAACAATTTGGGAAGGAATGAAATTGGTGTTGAAATTAATAGTGATGGATTATGATAATGCATCTAAGGAGAAGCATGGAGTAGTGCTTAAATCTAGTACTCTATGGAATCAAAAACCCTAGGGTAGTACTTAAATCTAGTACCCTATGGAGGATGCGTGAGGTAGTGCCCAAAACTGGTACCTCGGGAAAAAAAAGAATGTGCTTGAAGAAAAGAAAAAGTATGTTGAGCTTGAAGGAAAGGAGAGAAAAGAAAATTAGAAGAGCATGAAGCTGGATAGCCTTGAAGTGTAAAAATCTGCAGTACATAAGATCTCCGGTTTTAATTCTCTACTAATTGAGTCACTTTATCCATATGTTTCCTATCCTTACCAAAGAGCCAATATTACATCCAAAAGAAAAGTCCTTTTTGATCCCATTGTCGAATCATACTTTTAGCGGTGAAGAGCTTGAGACCTTTGGCAAGCTTATTGTTACGCATGCACTTGAATTGAATTTGAGCGTAAACACTTTAACCCATAAGTGTACATATTTTACACTTGAGTGAGAGATCATATATATACTTCCTGTGAGAACATGTTGATGGAGCATTTGAATTGGTGGTGATTGTCTTAACTTGTATGCTATGAATTGATTATTACATATAATGAGAGTTGCATGACCTAAGTTGAGGACAATTGTATTTTGAATGGGTATTGGTCATAGTCCTTATTTCTCCGCTAATTTTCATACTCTCTTTCTCTTTATCTTTATTTTGTTACCTCGGGACGAGCAACGGGTAAGTTTGGGGGATTGATGAGAGTGAAAATAAGCGTGTTTTAATATCCAATTTAACACTTTTTTTATTGATATTGTAGTCTTATATGAGCACAAGTGTCTTATATTCGATATATGTGAGAATCATGTGCACTTGAGGTGTTTTATTATGTTTTAGGTGGAAAAAGGATGAAAAGTACTAAGTTGGAGAAAATGTGCAGTTTGTGCAAGAATGCTGAAAACGCACATCCAACTTTTATAATTATTCTGTATTATTGTGGAGCTCGAAACTGTTGGTGTGATATATGGTTAGAAAGCCACTGAAGAGAGGGTCGTTTTGGCAAAAAGAACACCATCATTGAAGTCCGAACGAGGATGTTATGAGTAAAGTGGTGACGCCACGCGAGCTGTGCCGAATAGAATTGCAGTGCTACTTTCCATGGCCTGTTACATATACAATTCTTAGAGTTTTGTGATTTTTTTATATGGATAGAAAGCCAAGAAAGAGAGGATCGCGTGAGCGCAAAAATCACTCAATTCGGACGTTGGATGTGAAAGTTATACGCGAAACGGAGAGACTGCGCAAATCGGTTCGACCTGCTTGAGGTCGAACCGAGGTCGAACCATGCACCTGGGACTTCCAGTAGATGTGTTCGACCTATGGTTCGACCTGTGGTCAATGGTTCGACCTGTTTGCTGAGGTCGAACCATCGTGCGGAAACTTATCAAATCCGTATTTTCGAGGCCTAAACGCGTGTGATCACTTGAAAAGCCCATTCCAAGCCAAGGAGACGTGATTACAAGTATAAAAGGAGGTCTATACAGCCCCGAAAAGAGGAGGAACACAACACAATACAAGAGAGGAGAAGAGAGGCCACAACATACAACACCCCACAAGGGGGGAATCACCCCCCAACCATCATCCTTTTCTCCATCCATCCATCACTTTGAAGATTCGTTTGTGGAATCAAGGGGAGAACTAAGAGGAGAATTCAAGAGCGAGAAGGACGCGATGATGCCACATCTAGAGTTTATTCGTTTTCTAATTTATCTTGTATTTTTCGGACATCCGGGTAAGATCTATCCAACACCCATGATTATTCTTGGCAACATCATGGGCTAGAGCCTTTTTGGTAAAACTAGGGTTGCGAAGGTTTTATCTAGTTAATTGAACTTCCATGTGTATACTCC
Source organism: Pogostemon cablin (assembly GCA_023678885.1). Classification (NCBI taxonomy): domain Eukaryota; kingdom Viridiplantae; phylum Streptophyta; class Magnoliopsida; order Lamiales; family Lamiaceae; genus Pogostemon; species Pogostemon cablin. The sequence goes on from CM042973.1 coordinate 10,693,457, forward strand.
GTACAACACTACTTGTGGTTTATTTTATATAAGATTGTGCCTTTTTAATACATACTCATAGTCGTTTTGTGCATCAATAATCATTGTGTAGAGTCTGAATACATAACATGGTTATTGGTTGAGTGCGTTCACTGTTGAGCAGGGTTTTAAGTTATAATTCTAAGTGAAGGGATTCCGAAGTCTTATTATAACTATCTTATATGAATACTTATTAATTGAATTGAATTCGGGTTAATAAGTAGGATAAAGAGGATAACTTTATAGTACCTATAAAGGGAGATCATATCGGGTTAGAGTACCAATCCTAGGGGAAAATAATTGATACTGATAGTACCTAGAAAGGAGGGTGGAATTATATCTCTTGCTCCGAGGTTATTCACACGTGTTACACGCATATTTACTTGTGTCTATAGAGTAGATATGCATGGTTTAGTGATGCGTCCATATTCCACAAGGCAGAGTCGGACATTGACACATGGAAGGGAAGTTAATTAGTGAAACTGGATTATCCTAGAGCTACCTATTCTCCTACTTGATCCACTTTCGTATCCTTCGAGTGATAGTTTATTTTATTTGTTATTTAATTTCCAGCATATTAGTTGTTAGATAACCATTAAAACGTAATTGCCTTGTCTTAATTAATTTAGATAATAATTAAATTGATAATACGCCGTCCCTTGGGTTCGATATTCACTTGGTCACTTTTCGAGACTACAATTGATATCCTTCATACTTGGGGATTAATTGTGTGTTGAGAAAACGCGCATCATCCTATCATCGATTTTTGTCCTTCTAAAGTGAGCATTTATTGAATATGGATACACTACCTTTTTTCTTGGATTCGATATATTTTATTACTTGGTCCCCACATTATACAACGATAGAGTACACTTACTATATTCATAAAGAAAATTCCGATCAAGTTTTTGGTGCCATTGTCGGGAAAAATGGGCAATTGGTGTAACGTGTTTGAACTTATTAGCTTTACTAATGACATTTTTCTTTTGGCTTTGTTTCATTGGTTACTTGTTGTGGAAAGCTAATTGTGTGTTTTTGTAAGTGCATGCACACTTGCTCTAATGCACAAGAAATTATACCACTTAATTTGGAGATAGAAAAGACATTGAGAATAAGGAGACGTGTTGAAAGAGTTGAAAGGATTGAATATCTTAAATTAAGATGGTCATATTTGGGATGATGAGAATGTGGTGAGAAATGGGGTCAATATGAACGCGGATTTGATTGGTTTGAATCCAAAAGTGATGGTGGCACAACAAATGTTGCAAGAGCAATAAAACCAACACTTGCAAGCCATTATCAATCAACTTTTGGCTTAACAAGGAGTTGGGAACCAAGGAAATACACAAGCACCTTCGGTACATGTGAATGAACAAGCTCATGGAAATAGTTTTAACAATCATGGAATGAACATTCATGAACATTTTCAACCTCGGGTTGGAAACTACATGATGGGACCGACAGTGAATGTGAACAGTTATGAGATTAAGCCAGACTTGATTCATATGGTGCAAGCTAACAAATTTGGAGGAGGAGCTATGAAGGACCCAAACTCACATCTAGCTCAATTTTTGGAGATAGCAAATACCATCAAGATAAACGGGGTTAGTGATAACATTGTGAAGATGAAGCAATTCTATTTCTCACTTAGAAATTGGGCACGTGCATGGTATGAGTGTATGACATGACATGATATGCATGGTATGACCCGGAGCGTGTAATACTTGGCATGATCTTGCGCAAATATTTTTGAGTAAGTACTTCCCACCATCTAAGATGCTTCATTTGAAGAGTTTGATCATAAAATTTAAGCAACTATCAGTGGAGACATTTAATGAGGCATGGAACCGGTATATGGAGATATTGAGGAAATGTCCTCAATATGGTTTTCCTCTTGACCAACAAATTGGATTTTTCTACACGGGAATTGATAAGAGTTTGAGGATCTTGTTAGATGCATTTGCGGGAGATTCATTTCTAGGTCAAACACCAAAGACAACCATGGCTATTTGTGAGGAAATTGCATTAAATTCGAGGCAATGGTTATGAATCATGTTTCCAGTTGCTATGAGTTGGAGAAAATTGCTAAGATGGAGGAAGTGTGTATAAAAAAGGTTGAGCCCGAAAGTGTAAAGGATGATACTACTGAGAGAGCTATCGCAGGGATCTTGAGAAGGATGAACTCGAGTTTGCAAGTAACTTCAAGTCAATTTGTGAATCAACCCATGGTTAGTAATTGTGTTCAAGCTCCAATTTCGATGTCTCAACAAGTTTCTTCCCCTAATGTGAATTTTCAGGAGTCATGCGACCATTCAAGATGTCTTTCGAGGAGATTGCTTATATGTAAGGGGGTTTGGAGGAAATTTTCAAAGAGGTTTTCCACAAAGACAAGGAGGACTCAATGGTGGTAACTTTGGAAACAATTATCAAGCTCCTCGAAGATTTGATAATCTATCTTATGGGAACCCGAACAATGCGGTGCAAATACCTCCGAGAGTTCATCCGAGTGCTAAAGCTCCAAATAATGAGGGAAAACCATCCATTCAAGATCAACTAAATCAAATTATGGAGATGATTAATCATGATAGAGAAGAAAGACAGAAGGAATGGGGGTTAATGATCGACGCTTCAAGGCTTTAGAGATGCAAATGATTTAAATTACGAGTGAGCAAGGTGAAGCACATAAAAAAGGCAAGTTCTCGAGTACTGCAGTTGTAAACTTGAAAGAGCAATGTTTGTTTGAAAAAGTTCAATTGGAAATATCGGTGAAAAAGGGTTGGTGGACACAATGAACATGTTAGGGGGTGATGAAGAAGGTTTGTTGGTTGAAAATGGTGTGATGATGCTTTTGGTTGAAAAGGAAGTTTGTTTTGATGAGAATGGAGAATTAAAACAAGATCATAAGTTAGTTGAAGTTGAAGCCTCTTTGAAGGCTACAGACCCCGAAAAATTTGTGTTATCATGTGAGATTGGAAATGGAGGATGCTTCAATGCTTTATGCGATCTTGGTTCTAGCATCAATGTTATTCCTTTGGAAGTGTATGAAAAGCTTGGCATTGGGAGATTAAAGGAAATGTCTGTAAATATCGAAATAATGGATGACTCAATGATTAGACCCCTAGGAGATGTGGGGAATATAATTGTGTAAGTAGAGGATTTCATCTTTCCGGTGGATTTTATGATTCTTGATAGGAAAGCGGACCCCTTAATTCCACTTGTCTTTAGAAGGCCTTTCTTAGTCACCGGAAGAGCAAAATTTGACATGAATAAAGAAGAACTCTCAATTCGATCACATGGAAGAGAAATTGTGCTATCTAGCAAGTATCTCAATGGGAGAAATTTTCACTTGAAGCCGCCCATTACCTCCGAATGAGCAAGTTCAATTGGTGAGTGAGATTTTTAATTATAATGAGTTAACTAATTTCCTACTTGAATTTTCAGGTCATTGTCCTAAGGAGAAGAATAAGTTTGGGGTAGAATCGTACGTTGATTGGAAGATTGATATAGGATCCCCGGAATTTGAAAAAGCATAAAAATTGGTCGATGAAGCAAGTTCAAGTGACTTGGAGGTTAGAACTTTTGACAAAAAAAATAGTTAAGGAGAAGTTCAAAGTGAAGATAAAGGGCGATGAGGTCTTAGGGAGTTTTTTATCTTCAAATCAATTTTATACGTTTAGCTTGAGGACGTAAAAATCAGCGCTAATGAGAGGCAACCCATTTTTAATGCTTTGATTTAATTTTTGTATTTTTAGCATGTAGGTGGATTGTGCTTTTGAGAAGAATGCGACTTGGAGATATAAGAGGTGCTTGTTTTTAAGTTTGAGGGTACGTCTTACCACTCTTGCAAACTTGCATGGTGTGACATACTTTGAATTATTAAAATAGGCAAAAAATTATTAAAGATAAAAAAAAAGAAAAATAGGGAAGTACAGAATAAAAAAAAACTGAAAGAGATATACTTTGAATTATTATGATGCATATGGTTTATAAGTTGGGTGATGTTTTGTACAGATTTGACGCGAAGGAGTTAATGGAGGTTTTGTATTGAAAGAACTCTACAAAGAAAAATAAAATTTTGCTAGGAATATTATTTACAACTTGAAATAACTCTAAGCCATGAGCTTGTTTAGGCAGTAAACAATCTTGCAAATTATGTAATATTGACTCTATGTAATACCAATTTCAGTTTATAAGTATGTGCTTGTATGACACCTAAATTCTAAAATTTTAGCACAAGATTGCACATTACAAACTAGGCAATAGTCCTAGGATGAAGTCCATCTTGGCCTCCAACAAGAAACAACCACAATATGAAACAAGAAACAAGCGCTCAATTTCAAGTCCATCAAGGCCACCAACAAAGACTAATACACTAACACTATGATCCATCCATTCAAGTACAACCACAATACCACGTGCCATACAGAAGGGGAAATAATAAGGTTCAACACACAAAAGAGGGGAAATCACCTATATGCCTACGATTGCAAGAACCAACAATACATGCAAGTTCATTCAAGGCACTCTCAGATAAATTTTCACCATCAAGTGTGTGTCTCCTAATTGCACAAGTGGTGACATTACAAAATGTGCAAGTCTCCAAAAATCATGCAATGGTTTTACACTGAAAAACATACTTGAATCTCAGCACAAGAACATTCATCATTTAAGCCACAAACCTAAACTTAAAATTCACTTATGAGCAAAAATGTAACAGAATTTGTACTCAGATCTAAGAATTTTCAGAATTATACCACACGTCTCCAACACTATAGATATTCATAGATTTGGGTCAGAAAAGCCATCGAACAAGGAAAAGCAAGAATGTTGACTTTTGAATGATTCAAAAATAAGAAAAATCGAAGAGTTCTTATAGGGAACATTCTCCGACGATGATTCGGGCTGCGCCACCACTTCAAAAGCAAATTTCATCGGCTCCAGGGTTGGCTCCATAATTGAATTGAGAGCAACAAGATTTCACTAGCTTCGAAAGTATTTCGAGCTTCGTGCCACGGTGGAAATAAGTCTAACCATAAGATTCTTACCCAAATTAAGTATCATGATGGGTGGAGAGTTGGATTCAAGAGTTCCGACAAATAAAATGAGAAGAATTAAGACTAGGGTTCATAATGGGTGGAGAGGGGAAGAGAAAGAATGCATATTAATGAGAAGTATGTGTTAGATAATGTTTTCAATTTTAGGTTGATTTCATGTGTAATTAGTTTAATTTAGTTGGTTTAAGGAATTAAATTATTTAATATATTAATATAAATGACTGGTATAAGATGTAGTTTTGTGAAGTTTTAAGGGGTATTGGTCTGTGATGGTGGGCTCCTCTTTATAAAAAATAGAAACGGAGATATTAACTTTGGACATTGGTCTGTGATGGTGGGCTCCTCTTTATAAAAAATAGAAACGGAGATATTAACTTTGGACATCCAAAAATGAAAAATGGATTGATTGATAGTGGGTGGAGGGAATATACTAAAAAAATAAGACTTCTTAATCTTCGTGCCCATACAAACAGGAAAAATACCCGGAATGGAAGGAGTATATATCTTATCTTATTTGACAAATAATTCGCTAGAATAATAAAAAGTGATAATATTTTTCTAATAAAAAGTGATACCTAATAAAGAAAAAAGTGAGAACTGAATGATAATAAAATAGTTGAATTATTTAATAAACAATTAATAATAATTATTTTATTATAGATAATATTTTTATTAAAAGTTTTTACTTAATCAATTAAATTTATAATATATAGATAAAAAGTAATATCGAATTATGAAAAAGTTATTTCTTTTTAAATAAAAATACATATTATTTTAATAAAATAATTAATAAATTAATTTATTTTAAAATCTTATAAAATAAATTTTGATTGTAGCTTTTGTCTCTTTATAGATGGATTATGTATAACTTAAGCTAGCCAATTAAACACAAGATTATGGAGAAGGAAGGAAGTACTCTCTTATTGATGAATGGAGCTCAAGACTCAATTTTAACATACAAACCCACCAGCTCTACACTCTTTCGAAGTATGAGATTTACAAATGGAAAAGAGATGTCTATTATATTATATTACTAGCTATTTACACATTTCTTCCATGTATTCCTTTGTGTGTGTGATCATTCTCATGATTGATCTATGGTCTCTTTGGTCTTCCAATGAGAATCTGTCATGTGTCTATTGAAGAAATCATTTGTTAACTAATTTGATGTCATTTACTTTCAAGGCTTTTGATTAGTGAAGAGAGAATTTAGATGTGAGGAACATGTGAATAATTTGTTGTGAGTTGAGAGTTAGATGTGAGGTGCATGTGAATAGTTTGTTGTGAGTTGAGAGTGACTTCCTGCCAATTATTTTATCTTTGCTACTATTTTGAATTCATAGGATGTCTCTATCTTTATTGCCGGACCTTTTTAAGGGTCGAGCATATCCTTTCTTCCGAATGTCCAAATCCTTTTATGATCATTAGAACTTTTATAACTTTGTCTTAGCCTTTTATGGGTTTGGACCCTCTTAGGCCGATCTCTTCTAGGTCAGCCGAGTCTTCCACTAACCGACTCTTATTTCTAGTGGGTCGGCTTTCCTTCAGCCGAATATTTGTAGGCTCAATCAGATCTTAGTGGCTGAAGTTGAGTTTTCCTTTGATTAGTTACGATTTGGCTGGTCTTTCTAAGATTGGTTCATCATGTGTGCCTGAGTCTCGTGGGATTAGTTTAGACTTTCTTTGGACTTCATTATTGTGGTCCTAATTCTTTCTTCGCATTTCCTGGCAAAGGCCTAAAGAATATTAGGTAAAACAATAAGTAAGAATTCACGTATTATGAGCTCTGATTTATATGGGAATTGAGTACGATTTAGTTTTTAATCGAGGCAAATTGGGATGTGTATGGAAAAGTCATGAATCAGATGCTACTGAGGTAGTTTGAGCATAATTTCACAAGAAATAGGTTTGAAGTTCTCAGAATTGGAAAATACCATTTTCGAGGCGTTGCTCGACCAGAAGAGAGTTGCTCTACAAGGAGCCAGTTGGTCGAGCAACGACAGGCAAGTCGAGCGAGAGATAGGAATGAATTTCAATTTACAGACTGCTGCTCAACCCTTGCTCGACCAAAGTCGAGTTGCTCAACCAAGAGCAATCTAGTCGAACAAGGACACAAACGTCAAGATTCATCAAAATTTCACTTCACCTCCAGTGCGTGTATGCGCGTATTTTCACCAAAAAAGCCCAGTAAAGGTCTATAAGGAGAGTTTACAAGTATAAAAGGGGATGCAGATCACATCAGAAAGAGAGTTGATTCTACATCCATCCTACACCACATCCAAACCCTAACTCCATCCATAGGAGTTGTAGAGAGAGATTCGTCTGTCAAATCAAGTGAGAACCAAGTGAAGATTCAAGACGGAAAGAGGCGCGTCGGCGCCCACATCTAGGGTTTACTTCACTTCTTAATTTATCTTGTAATTTTTAAGATTATTGATAAGATCTGTCCAACCACCATGATTGTTCTACGAAATATCATGGGCTAGAACCGATTCGGTAGTTCTAGGGTTTATGAAGGTTTTACGAGTTAATTGAACTTTCATATATGACTTGTGGTACAACACTACTTGTGGTTTATTTCATATATGACTATGCATTTTTAATTCATATTCAAAGTCGTTTTGTGCATCTTTAATTGTTATATAGAGTCTGAGTATATATCTTGGTTGTTGATTGAGCGCGTTCAGTGCTGAACAGGATTCCATGTTATGATTCTAAGTGAGGGAACTCTGAAGCTTCATTAAAACTATCATATATGAATACTTGATTATTTGAATCTAATTCGGGTTAATAAGTAGGATAAAGAGGATAATTTTATAGTACCTATAAAGGGAGATCATATCGGGTTAGAGTACTAAGTGAATGGAAAATAATTGATACTGATGGTACCTAGAAAGGGGGGTGAAATTATATCTCTTGCTCCGAGGTAAGTCACACGTGTTATACGCTTATTTACTTGTGTCTATAGAATAGATTTTCATGGCTTAGTGATACTTTCATATTCCACAAGGCAGAGTCGAACAGTATACATGAAAGGGATATTAATGAGTAAAATTGGATGGCCCGAAGAGCTACCTATTCTCTCACTTGATCACCTTCGATAGTTCTTATCTATTGCTTGTTTATTTTACTTGCTCTTTAAATATTCGTTTAGTAGATTAATAATTTCAAACTTAAATTGCCAAACCACGGTGTTAATTAATTTAGATAATAATAAATTAATAATCATCCATCCTTTGGGTTCGATAATATAACTTGGTCACTTATCTAAACTACAATAACATCCTTCATACTTGGGGATTAATTGTGTGTGAAGAAAATGCTCAACAAGTTTCTGGCGCCATTGTCGAGAACGGTTGCTATTATTGATTTTATTATTTCTAGTTTAATTGGGACTATTCCATACTTGTCTTTATTTTTCTAACGTTAAATTTTTCTTTGGTGTATGTACACTAGATCGAAGGGAGCTACACTAACGCCTTTTGATCCGAAAATATGAGCATCATCTAGAAAGAAGAAAGCAAAGAAGAATAAGAACAAAAACGTGGGAACAATGGATACTCTTGATCTAGGAGTTGAAGTTGAGAAGCTGAACATGGAAGAGACTGAAACTGTAGCTGACTTAAACACAGAAACAGAAGCAGTCGACATGGCCGCAGATAGGCCAAATCTGGACAATGTTCCTATCCACGAAGTTTTTAAAAACAACGGGGAGGCAACTTGGGGCTGTTAGGAGCGTGAGGGGCAGATGTTGATTTCGAACTTCATCCCGCTCTAATCAGCATGGTTGAAAGGAGCCCTTTCTCTGGGGTACGTTTGAGGTTCCTCAACAACATCTCAATAAGTTCCTTTTGGTTATACTAATACACAAAATAGCGCAGAAACTCATGAAGATGCATGGAGGATTGTTTTAATCAAATTCTCATTTACTGAAAGAGCGAGAGATTGGTATGACACTCTTAACACTACAGATTGCACTACATGGGAATAACTAAAGGTTAAATTCTTGGAGAGGTACATGCCACCTTCGAAGGTGTTTCAAATGATGCAAGATATTCATCAGTTTCTGATTAATCAAGGAGAGAAGTTCCATGAGGCTTAGGATAGATTCAAGGACATGCTTAGAAGGAGCCCACAACATGGATTATCAAAAGCTCAATACATCAATATTTTCTTCAACGGTTTAGATTGTGATTCCCGTGTATCACTTGATGCTTCATCAAGTGGAGCATTATTGTCAAAGACACTCGTTGAGGCCAAAAAGCTCTTTGAAGATATTTCGATGAATTCAAGAGATTGGCCAACTAATCGAGTGAGAAGCACCTATATACTTGAAAAGAGCACAGGTTGAGCATACGATGGTGAAGTCGAGTAGAGAAAATGAGATTGTCTCTAGCTTGGCTAATATCAACAAGCTACTTGAATCTCAGCAGAAGCAGATTATGGAGTTGTCACAGAGAGTACTAATATTACAATAGCAGGATGTTGGAGAAGAGAGATCTATCCAAGAGGAAATTAAAGAGGAAAACTATGCCATAGGTTAAAGTATTCAAGGATCGAGGTTTCAAAATCAAGGAAACAGAAATTATCAAGGGAACTTCAATCATGGTCCCCCGGGTAATTATCAAAATCAAAGGAGGCAGGAATTTTCATGGAGTAATCCAAATGCAGCCATGTAGCCTCCTATTTGTGTTGATCCTGGTGCTAAGATCGAAGAAGGAAAACCTATGCTCGAGGATACTGTGAACGATATGTGACTAGGAATGATGCAAGGGTGGATCGTCTTGAGGCAAAGATATATTCCAATCATGAGGTAAACATGAGGATTTACAAAGTATATGAAAGACCTTACTTTGTTGATGGGGCAGATGGCCGGGAACGTGAATCAATTGACACAAAGAATAGAGAAAGGAAAGTTCCCATCTCAAAGCATAACAAACCCAAAATCATGCAATGCATTCCATCACATTGAGGTCAGGAACGCAGTATGAAGGTCCAATATGCCAGTCGATGAAAATGGAGATGAAGTGTCCCTGCTTGACCACCACTCAACCAAACCACTTGGTCGAGCAATAGGTTTCGGAGCTAAAAAATCACATTCCATTTACATGAGGTCCCTTGCTCAACTAAACCCACTTTGCTCAACCAGACCACTATGGTCAGGTCGAGCAACCCTCTATTGGACTGAAAAATGCTCTTCCGATTACAAGTCCCTTGCTCGACCAAAATACTGTTGCTTGACCAGACCATTTTGGTCAAGCAGTGGTCGAGCAATCTCTATCGGGAATGTATGAGGCCACTCTGTGCATGGGATCCTTGTTTGACCAAGATCACCTTGCTCGATCAGACCATTCTAGTTGAGCTGAGGTCGAGCAACATCATCCGATGCCCGTTTCCATATAAAACGCTATACATGTTGTTCAGAACACTCCAGTACCATCACCTGAACAGAATATTGAGCTTATAGTTGAGAAAAAGCAGGAAAGAGCAAAGAGATTGAGAACTGAGAAGGACAAGATGAAGGAGGTTGAACATGATGAGTGGGGAATCCCAAAGACTAAGGTACCTCCTCCGTTTTCTTTGAGGTTGGTTAAGAAAGGATTGGAAGAAAAGTTCAAGAGATTTCAAGAGATAATGAACAAGATAGGTGATGAGTGATATTTTCACCTAGATTTTAGTGTCTTTTTATATGTGTTTTCATATATTTTTATCCGTATTTTATGTGTTATTTGGTTGTGTTTTGTGTTTTCATGGAAATGTGTGTGAATGAGCTTAAACCTACTATTTTCACTTTTTATTTGATGCTAAATAGGATAAGGAAGATGTAGGAAAAAGCGGAACTCAATTTGGAGTTGAAACGAGGGAGAACGAGCCAAAACAGTGAAGGAATCAGGGCAGCAGCAACACGACTGGCCGTGTCGGTGGCACGAGCCGTGTCGCAGTACACGACTCGTGTAGCTAACACGGGCCTGTCCAGAATGGTCGTGCGGCAACATCTATTCATCCAACACGACCACCACTTGGCCGTGTTGCGGAGCTCGACTCGTGTTGCAGCACACGACCCGTGTAGCCAACACGGGCCTGTAAGCGATGGCCGTGCGGGAGCATCAGTTCACGCAACACAGGCACCTCATGGCCGTGTTGCGCCACACGACTCGTGTCGTGTCTTGGATCAGAAAAAAATCAGAATCCTTCTAGAAGGCCCAAAAGGGTATAAATACCCCTCCATTCATATTTTATAAAAAAAATCCGATTTCCACCCCTTCCACACACACCTCACACACCATTTCTTCCATTTTCCACCATCATCTTCATCCATTCTTCATCCACCCATCTACACTTGATCCCCTCCATCAAATTCACCATCCAAGTGATCAAGGAAGCAAGGGAGAGTGAGATCACAAGAAGAAGAAGAAGGAGATCTCCATTGAAGCACTTCAAAGGGGGAATCTAATTCTAATTTTTGTGCATTTCTTTATAGATTGATCATGTTTTGTAAGGATCTTAATGTCTATGTTAATTTTCTTATGGATATGAGAGGCTAATCTCCTTTGTGAGATTAGCTCCATGATTGGTGTTGGATAATTTAGTTTTTATGCAAATTGATTTTAATCTTGAATGGGCTTTGTGTTATTTCTATCATTGATTGTTGATTGCTTGATGTATATGATGATTTGTGTGATTAATTGTCATGGGCATGTGATTAGATTGAGAAATCAATTATGTGTTTAGGATAGTTCATTGAATCATTTCATCATACACTTCATGTGCATTAATTTAGAATGAGATAGAGATATCCTTCTAGATTTAGAACCCTTTGATAGAACATTTGATTAGCTTAATCGAGAGGTTGGTTGATTAAATGAGGAGGCCCAAACAATTAGTGAATTCATAGTACCTTAAAAGGGAATATTGCTTATGATTTAGTACCTAATTAGGGAACTCATAGAGTAATTAGTACCTAGTGGGAGGTGTTTGCTATTGTCTCGATCCTATGTGCGTTTGGGAGCCTTGTTGAGGGCCTACATCCTATCCATCTCGAGAGAGAGTTTAGGTGGAATTAGTGATCGCTTCTATACCTTGTCCATGAGAGATTAGAATTAATTGCATAATTACTTAATTATCTATGCCATGATCATGCAATTAATTCTAATCTCTCATGGACAAGGTATAGAAGCGATCACTAATTCCACCTAAACTCTCTCTCGAGATGGATAGGATGTAGGCCCTCAACAAGGCTCCCAAACGCACATAGGATCGAGACAATAGCAAACACCTCCCACTAGGTACTAATTACTCTATGAGTTCCCTAATTAGGTACTAAATCATAAGCAATATTCCCTTTTAAGGTACTATGAATTCACTAATTGTTTGGGCCTCCTCATTTAATCAACCAACCTCTCGATTAAGCTAATCAAATGTTCTATCAAAGGGTTCTAAATCTAGAAGGATATCTCTATCTCATTCTAAATTAATGCACATGAAGTGTATGATGAAATGATTCAATGAACTATCCTAAACACATAATTGATTTCTCAATCTAATCACATGCCCATGACAATTAATCACACAAATCATCATATACATCAAGCAATCAACAATCAATGATAGAAATAACACAATGCCCATTCAAGATTAAAATCAATTTGCATAAAAACTAAATTATCCAACACCAATCATGGAGCTAATCTCACAAAGGAGATTAGCCTCTCATATCCATAAGAAAATTAACATAGACATTAAGATCCTTACAAAACATGATCAATCTATAAAGAAATGCACAAAAATTAGAATTAGATTCCCCCTTTGAAGTGCTTCAATGGAGATCTCCTTCTTCTTCTTGTGATCTCACTCTCCCTTGCTTCCTTGATCACTTGGATGGTGAATTTGATGGAGGGGATCAAGTGTAGATGGGTGGATGAAGAATGGATGAAGATGATGGTGGAAAATGGAAGAAATGGTGTGTGAGGTGTGTGTGGAAGGGGTGGAAATCGGATTTTTTTTATAAAATATGAATGGAGGGGTATTTATACCCTTTTGGGCCTTCTAGAAGGATTCTGATTTTTTTCTGATCCAAGACACGACACGAGTCGTGTGGCGCAACACGGCCATGAGGTGCCCGTGTTGCGTGAATTGATGCTCCCGCACGGCCATCGCTTACAGGCCCGTGTTGGCTACACGGGTCGTGTGCTGCAACACGAGTCGAGCTCCGCAACACGGCCAAGTGGTGGTCGTGTTGGATGAATAGATGTTGCCGCACGACCATTCTGGACAGGCCCGTGTTAGCTACACGAGTCGTGTACTGCGACACGGCTCGTGCCACCGACACGGCCAGTCGTGTTGCTGCTGCCCTGATTCCTTCACTGTTTTGGCTCGTTCTCCCTCGTTTCAACTCCAAATTGAGTTCCGTTTTTTCCTACATCTTCCTTATCCTATTTAGCATCAAATAAAAAGTGAAAATAGTAGGTTTAAGCTCATTCACACACATTTCCATGAAAACACAAAACACAACCAAATAACACATAAAATACGGATAAAAATATACGAAAACACATATAAAAAGACACTAAAATCTAGGTGAAAATATCACTCATCACACCCCCAAACTTAAAGTGTTGTGTGTCCCCGCACAACGAAAATAATAAACCAAGGAGAGTGATTTTCACCTAGGAAAAGACTAAACGAACATAAGTAACAACACATCATTAGCAACAAGAATTACAAATTATGCTAAGGCATCCTACAACATTAAACTCATGACATGAGAAATTAACAAGTTCAATCAAAAGAGAATAAAGTGTAATATAGACCCTTTTACGTCCAAGCCTCACAATGGATATTGATGTCTCTCAACACTCTTTTGAAATAGGGTAAATCACACTCATTAATCGATTGGCTCGACTCGCTATAAGCTTGCTCGCGGACTATATTCACAAACCACCAAAGTTTCAATCAATGATCAAAAAGGTCTTTAATTAGGATGTAATGATAGGCTCTTTGGTAGGGTAGGAAGATATGGATAATAGTGACTAAGCAAGTGTAAGTAATCGAAGAGATGGCCAATTTCTCCAACTTCTCCACTTTTCTTTCTTCCTTTCTCAACTTTGGTAATCACAAGCACTAATCATCAACATTCCTTTGGATTGAGCTTCTTATGATGCATGCTTCCTTTCTTTGAATTTTTATTTCCTTGAGCATCTTGTTGTTGCTTTACTCATTTTTCTTGTTTTGAGGTTGCATGTTCATTCTTTTTTTATGCTCTTTTTCATCCTTTTTCTTGCTTGTTTACCATTTCCTTTTTCTTTTTCTTCCTTATCAAACCTTTCTAGTTACCATCTCCTCAATCACCCACACAAATGGTATATATGTAAGGCTTAAGTGGGTAATCATGGCTTGTAATGTGCTATATCACAATAAATAGGCTTTAAAGCTCAAAGTGGTTGACTAGGGATGATGTTCATGGTAGGGAAATATATGGTAATGACTATAATAACAAGGATGGCCTTAGATTATGTCACTAATCTCCACAAATTGGGCTCGTTCCTATAGTCCTTCAGCAAATTCTAGCTTATCAAACACAACCAATCCACTCATGAAGAAAAATACCATGTATGCACGGTTGAGGTTCAAATACTCACAAGCTTATGCATTGGACCTTAAGAAACTTATTACACCACATTCATCTCAAAATTGAACAAGTTAAATAAAACATGTCACAATTCGAAAGTGTAGAGATTCTTAATCATAACTTGTCATCACTTATTACCACAACATATCACCACTCATGTTCAAAAATGACTCACAACATCCCAAAAATAATCCACCAAACACTCCCTAAACAAGAATAAAAATGCACACGAAACATAAAATAAAGACTCAACAAACAAGAAATAACCAAAAACACATAACATGCAAGAATAAAAATCACCATCATAAAACAATGAAGAACACATTCAAATCATCCATGACAATGTAATCTCACAATCATCCCAAACTTGATTGAAAAGAAAATCCTAATTAATGAAAATAAACATCCCAAAAAACATAACACATGAAGTAGCATGCTAATCACATCAATACAAATCAAATCAAATTATGCTAAGCACATAAAAGTGGTAGGGTGTAGAATGAACTCCCTCAATAAGCATTTGATAGTGGAAGTTGTTAGCTCCGAGCTCAATTCGTGCTTCCAATACCCTTCATACATGCTCAACAAAACCATTAGCTCAACAATTTCATTAAAAATATGGACTATCATGCACTTCAACACGACCAATCATACCAAAATCAAACCAAACTCATGAGAAAAATTTTAAAATTTTAGCTCAAAAATACGAAAAGTATATGCTTTCAAGACAAAGTATGTCACACCACGCCATATCCCCCCAAACTTAAATTGAAACAAGAGTTTCGAGGTAAGTTTGCAAAAAGTTGTGTGACTTACTATCACATTTCAAATCAAGCACTCTTCGTGTCTTCAATACGCGTATTCCTCACAAGCACAATCAACCTACATGCCAAAAATGCAAGAAATAACAAATCCACAATCCTTATTGAAAGCATTAAATAAAGCAATAAAGATAATGATGGGTTGCCTCCCATCGAGCGCTAAGTTTAACGTCTTCAAGCCGGACGATAGTCTTTAGCTCATGGTGGTCTTGAATAGTCCTTAGGCACTATCATAGGTTTCTTCTTGAAGTAGTGCCTTGTGCTCTCCCGTTCAACCACTAGAACGGTTCCCTTCTTGTTAAATAGCTCAAGCAATTGTTCTCCGAAGGCGTTCTTCACAAGAAATGGCCCTTTCCACTTGTTCCACTTCTTCCATGGAGCTCTATGTGAATTTTGAACTTCAACCACATCCCCCGGTAAGAATTCGGGCATTGACAAGTGTTGGTGCCCTCTTGCAACCTTTTTCCTACAATCACCAAATAAATTTTTATCAATGAAATCATGGAAGTTCTTAAGAGAATTTGAAATTTCAATAGAATGAGAAGGTTTTGGCTTGTGGGGAGTAGAATCCATGATCTTAGTTTCCGGAGGTTTCCTTTCTTCCATAATGGCATGAATCTCTTTTTGATTTTGAATCTTGACTTTCTCTACCATCTCTTCAAGAGACTCGACAAATCTATCGAATTCCCCCTTCAACTCTTCTTTCAACTCTTTAGCTTTCACCCACTTAGGCATCCTTTCTCTTCTTTCCTTTATAACCTCATCAACCCCCAAACTAGTCTTGTTCCGATCCTTAATAGAGGAAGAAGGCTTGTTGTTCTCAACGGTGGATACAACTTGACTAACTTGGTGCTCAATGGAATCCAATCTAGCACGGAATGCTACTATTGCACTTGTCACCATGTCACACCAATTTCCGATTCGATCCATCCACATTTCATTAAACTTACTCTCCTTCTCTATGCGATCCATAACCATTTCAAACATATTTTCTCCAAACATTGTTATGTGGTCACTTTGGGTGGAATAAGAGGTGTTGGAGTCTTGAAAATTTCCCCATAGATGTGGTTGATTTCCTTCTTGATGACTAGAAAAATTTCCTTGAAAAACATCTTCCACACCTTGAGGGTATACTTGATGACTCATTTGATGAGGAACTCCAAAATCTCCATAATCTTGTTGTAGGAATTGCATATCTTGTACTCCATAATCCGGTTGCAAATTAGGTTCACCATTTGGCATTTGAAATCTTTGAAAATTTCCTTGTGTGTTCATAACGGAATGAACACTTCTATTCACCATATCTCGAAGAGTATCCATGTAGCTCATATTTTTGGGGTTGCTCTCCTTCTTCTTCCTTCTCAAGGTATGCACCTATAAAAGAAAGAAAAATTAGAACAAAATTTTCCAAAGCAAATATAAGATGCAAAAATTAAAAAAAAATATCCTTATTAAGACCACTCTAAACAATCCTTCGTCAAACTACTAGCGACCGTTACCTCCCCGGCAACGGCGCCATTTGATTAGCCATAGTTTAGTGGGCATGACCAATTAAAGAAATTATCGAAGCACAGGGAGGAAGGTACTAGAGTTTAAGCGATCTCAAGTTTATCGTGATTTTATAAGGACGACGGAAGAGAGAATATGATGCAAATGAATGCAATTATGCTAAAGCAAGAAATAAAGATAAAATGAATGCAAAGATAAAATGGGTTCCAAATGATGCAAGGATGAGATTAACAACAATCATGGCATAGATAATTAAGTAATTATGCAATTAATTCTAATCTCTCATGGACAAGGTATAGAAGCGATCACTAATTCCACCTAAACTCTCTCTCGAGATGGATAGGATGTAGGCCCTCAACAAGGCTCCCAAACGCACATAGGATCGAGACAATAGCAAACACCTCCCACTAGGTACTAATTACTCTATGAGTTCCCTAATTAGGTACTAAATCATAAGCAATATTCCCTTTTAAGGTACTATGAATTCACTAATTGTTTGGGCCTCCTCATTTAATCAACCAACCTCTCGATTAAGCTAATCAAATGTTCTATCAAAGGGTTCTAAATCTAGAAGGATATCTCTATCTCATTCTAAATTAATGCACATGAAGTGTATGATGAAATGATTCAATGAACTATCCTAAACACATAATTGATTTCTCAATCTAATCACATGCCCATGACAATTAATCACACAAATCATCATATACATCAAGCAATCAACAATCAATGATAGAAATAACACAAAGCCCATTCAAGATTAAAATCAATTTGCATAAAAAAACTAAATTATCCAACACCAATCATGGAGCTAATCTCACAAAGGAGATTAGCCTCTCATATCCATAAGAAAATTAACATAGACATTAATATCCTTACAAAACATGATCAATCTATAAAGAAATGCACAAAAATTAGAATTAGATTCCCCCTTTGAAGTGCTTCAATGGAGATCTCCTTCTTCTTCTTGTGATCTCACTCTCCCTTGCTTCCTTGATCACTTGGATGGTGAATTTGATGGAGGGGATCAAGTGTAGATGGGTGGATGAAGAATGGATGAAGATGATGGTGGAAAATGGAAGAAATGGTGTGTGAGGTGTGTGGGGAAGGTGGAATTTCGGATCTTTTTCATAAAATCTGAATGGAGGGGTATTTATACTCCTTGACAAGCTTCTAGAAGGATTCTGAATTTTTCTGATCTCTGACACGACACGAGTCATGTGGCGCAACACGGCCATAAGGTGCCCGTGTTGCGTGAACTGATGCTCCCGCACGGCCATCGCTTACAGGCCCGTGTTGGCTACACGGGTCGTGTGCTGCAACACGAATCGAGCTCCGCAACACGGCCAAGTGGTGGTCGTGTTGGATGAATAGATGTTGCCGCACGGCCATTCTGGACAGGCCCGTGCTAGCTACACGAGTCGTGCACTGCGACACGGCTCGTGCCACCGACACGGCCAGTCGTGTTGCTGCTGCCCTGTTTCCTTCACTGTTTTGGCTCGTTCTCCCTCGTTTCAACTCCAAATTGAGATCCGCTTTTTCCTACATCTTTCTTATCATATTTAGCATCAAATAAAAAGTGAAAATAGTAGGTTTAAGCTCATTCACACACATTTCCATGAAAACACAAAACACAACCAAATAACACATAAAATACGGATAAAATAATACGAAAACACATATAAAAAGACACTAAAATCTAGGTGAAAATATCACTCATCAATAGGCTTGAACATTTCTTTCTCCGAAGCAATCATGGAAATGTCGTATTTACCTGATTCCTAAAGAATATCATATTGAAGAAAAGGAGTTTGAACAGAGTTGAGATGGTTAATCTATCTGAGAATTGCAGCTCTATCATACAGAGGAAGCTGCTAGCAAAGTTGAAGGATCTGGGAAGCTTCACTATTCTATGTGAAATTGGAAAGTGGTCAGCATGACGAGCTTTGTGTGATCTTGGTGCGAGCATCAACTTAATGCCCTTATCTATATTCAAGAAGCTAAGTTTGGGGGAACTTGCTCCCATGACAGTTTCTTTACAATTGACGGATAGGTCCATGACTTTTTCGAAGGGTGTTATTGAAGATGTACTTGTGAAAGTAGAGAAATTGGTCTTTCCTGTGAATTTTCTTATATTGGAGATGAAAGATGACAAGGATAATATCCCTCTTATCTTGGGGAGACCATTCCTTGCCACTGCTGGAGCAATGATTGATGTACCAAAGGGCGAGCTTAGACTATGGATGGATAAATAAGATGTTCTTTTCAACCTCGACAAAGTAATGAAGATGCCCATGGAGACACAGTGAAACAACATAGATGTGGTTGAGGAGATCGTGAAGGAAGATATGTTCTTGATCCTTTTTAAGGATCCCTTGGAAACATGCTTAGTGGAGTCTCTTACTTTTCCCACTATAGAGCTAGATGAGCTCTCCAATGAGGTATGTATTGAATTCCTTGAAACTTACTTGCTTTGGGTGATGATATGTATGAACCAAAAAGGACCAAGATTGAAGAGGTCAGGTGGACTAGGAATTTACTTGCCATTAGACAGAGAGAGCACACCGATGGAAGAAAAGAAGGAGGAGTTCAAACCACTACTGGTGCACTTGAAGTATGCTTATTTAGTAGACAATGATACATATTCGGTAATTGTATCTTCTTCCCTTACTTATGATCAACTTGAAAAGTTGTTAGATGTGCTTAGAAAGTATAAGTTTGCTATTGGTTGGTCCCTTGATGATTTGAAAGGTATTAATCCATCATATTGTATGCATAAGATAAGGTTGCTAGATAAAGTTAAGGGATATATTCAGAATCAGCGGAGGGTTAACCCCGTGATTCAAGAAGTGATTAGGAAGAAATTTCTAATGTGGTTAGACGCGAGAATTATTTATCCAATTAGTGACAGTCCTCATATCCATTGCATGTTGTAGCTAAGAAGGGGGGCATGACTATTGTGAAGTCTGAAGATGGAGAGACGTTAGCCACTAAGATTCCTACGAGATGGCGTGTGTGTACTGATTACAGGAAATTGAATGAAAATACATGCAAAGACCACTTCACTCTTCCTTTTATGGATCAAATGTTAGATCGTCTTGCAGGGTATGAGTTTTATTTCTTCTTGGACGGGTACTCGAGTTATAATAAAATCATGATTGCACCGGGGGATCAAGAAAAGACTACTTTTACTTGTCCTTATGGAACCTTTGTTTTTAGAAAAATGCCTTTTGGATTGTGTAATACACCTGCAACCTTTCAAAGGTGCATGATGGCGATATTTGATAAGTTGATAGAAAAGATCATAGAGGTATTTATAGATGATTTTCCTGCATTTGGTTCCTCCTTTAATATTTGTTTGTCTAATGATGAGTGATATTTTCACCTAAATTTTAGTGTTTTTAATGTTTGTTTTCGTATTATTTTATCCGTATATGTGTACTATTTGGTTGTGTTTTGTATTTTTATGGATATGTGTGTGAATAAGCTTACACGTATGATTTTCTGGCAAAAATATATCTTAGACGCGAAAAGGAAGACGTAGGAAAAAGCAAATCTCAATTTAGAGTTGAAACGAGTGAGAACGAGCCGAAATAAAATTGTAAAAATAGGAGTTGCATCAACACGGTCGGCCATGATGCAGCACACGAGTTATGTTGCAACACACAAGCCGTGTTGCGCAACACGATCCTATAAGCCTTGGCCGTGTTCTGACACCCAAAATACCTATATAGCCACCTTGTGGCCGTGTTGCTGCAGGATCAGAAAAATATCAGAACCCTTCTAGAAGCTTTCCAAGGGGTATAAATACCCAATACTTTAATATTTGATCATATTTTTGAAGGGTTTCACCCCTGCACACACCACACACACTATTTTCTCCATTTTACACCATTATCTTCATCTATTCTTCATCCATATCATCTACCTTCATCCCACCATCCAATCCATAATCCAAGTAGTTAGAGAAGCAAGGGGGAGTGGAGTTTGCAAGAAGAGGAAGAGAAGCACCATTGAAGCTATTCAAGGGAGTTTTAATTCCAATTTTTGTAGATTTCTTTATAAATCAATCATGTATTTTGGAGATACAATTGTCTATGTTGTTTTTTTTTAGACTATGACAGGCTAATCTCCTTTGTGAGATTAGCAATATAAATTGTGTTGGATAATTTTGGGTATTTTGCAATTGAATTTATTTGTTGATTGGATATGTTAATTTTCTATCATTGATCATTAATTGTTTGATTTGTATTGTTGATTTGCGTGATTAATTATCATGGGCATGTGATTAGATTGAGAAATCAATTATATGTTTAGGATAGTTCATTGAATCATTTCATCATACAATTCATGTGCATTATAAGTTTTAGAGAGATTGAGAAATCCTTTGGAATTTAGGACCCTTTGATAGAACATGTGATCTGTTAGATCGAGAGGTCAATTGATCGTGTGAAGGGACTCTCTAATTGAACTTTGTACCTAGTTGGAATTGTTTGATTGAGAACCAACCTTAGAGCCTTTTTGAGACCTTGTAAAGAATCTACATCCTATCCATCTCGAGAGAGAGTTTAGGTAGAATTCTTGTTGGCCCTTAGTTATTAATCCATGACATATATGAATTTGTTGCATGATAACTAGATTTTTCATGCTTTAAATATTGCTAGTCTCATTCTCTATCTACTTGGCTCATTCATTCATCTTCTATTCATCTATCCCATTATTTATCTTGTTATTTAATTGCTTAATTGTCATTTCCTGATTATTCCTTTCCCTCTATTATCGTATATATAAAACTATGACGAACACGAGATCACTTAAACCCTAGTACCTTCCTCCCTGTGGTTCGATAAATTTTTAATTAGTCATTTCGACTACAAATGGCTAATCAAATGGCACCGTTGCCGGGGAGGCAACGGTTGCTAGTGGTTTTAACGAAGGAGTGTTTCGTTTGGTATTACTAGAGATATTTTTATTGCTTTTCATTATTTATTTTGGAAAATTTTTTATCTCACTTTTTCGTTTTGATAGGTACTTGGAAATTACCTTGAGAGAAGAAGAAGGGGGATCAAAACCAAAAAGAGCAAGTTTGAAGAAGAATTGTAGTAAGCCTTGAGAAGAGCATTTAAATGGAAGGTTGGAATCAATACTTGAGTGACATTTTTGGGAATCAAATTGCAAGGGTTCCACCTCCACAATCTAGAGGCTACATGAATGAGAGCAACTATGATTACAATTTCCAAATGGATCAAGATAGCTCTCAATACTACAATCAAGGAAGAAATTGAGAATGACAACAAGCTTGCAATGCAAATACATTCCACCCTTATCAAGCATGTGCTTATTCTTCACCAAATCCCTACTCCAACACTTCTTCTCCGTTCCAAAATTATGCCTTATTGGAATTATATAGAAGATGTGCTCAAGGTAGTGATGAAGGTCAAAATTCTCAATCAAGTTTTCTTCAAAATGAATCCTCCGAGATAGTTACACCCGCTACCTTAGAATTGACAAGACAAATAAGAATGATGAATCAAGGTGCTTATGGTCAAGTATTGCCTAGTTCAAGTTTAGGGGGTGGTCAAAATGTACAAGGTGTGTCGATTCCTAGCCTTAAAGAGCAAGAAGAGTGGAGGATGCCTAACCATCAAGTAGGAGATGCTTCTTTCATGGGAGTGGATGATTTCCAAGGAAATTTTCTAAACAACTATGAAAGAAGTTTTCAAGGGAATTATCCACCAATTCAAGGATGAAATTTTGACAACAAAGAGGGAGGAGAGTTTCAACATGTTGAGGAAGAAAAATTATCTTTAGAAGTCTTGATTGAGATGAAGATAGCAAACCTTGAGGAAGACAAGAAAAGAGATGAAGCAAGAAATGAGGAAAATGAGAAGAGGTTCTAAGCCTTGGAGCATCAAGTAAGCCAAATTGTAAGTGCTTTGACCAATTTTCAACAAGTTGAAGAACTTGAAGAGGAGAGCAAAGTTGAAGAAGAGTTGGAGAAAGAAGAGAATTTGGGAGATGAAGAATCAAATAAGGTGTTTGAAGAGCTTATTGAGGCAAATGGTGTTGATGAAGAGGAACAAAGTCAAGAAACAAGTGATGATAACTTGAAGAGTGAAATGAGCATTTCTAAACCTTTACACTCTTTAAGTTGCTTTGAATTTCAAAATATTGTTTACATTGATTTTGTCTTACCCATTGATTCTTCTTACATCCTTAGGAACAAAAGAGAACTCGAAGAAATGTTGGGAGTTTACTTGGAAAGAAGAAATAAATGGTGTTCAAGAATAGAGAGGGCAATGGAGTGTAAGCTCAAGAGAGTTGAATTTCTAAAGCCATGCTCAAAGGATGCAACGGAGGTTGTTACTTGCCACAAGTGCCTATTAGAGGAAGAATCATAACGGTTAAAATTCAATGGCAAGAACGAAAGATATCCATGGCCATTCCGATGAGTTCTCCATATTCCGTCCGGCTTGAAGTCATTGAACTTAGCGCTAGATGGGAGGCAACCCATCATTATCTTTATTGCTTTATTTATTACTTTCAATAAGTATGCTTGTTTTGTTTTGCATTGTTGGCATGTAGATTGATTGTACTCGTGAGGAAGATGCGTATTGGAGATACGAGAAGTGCTTGATTTGAATTATATAGGTAAGTCACATCACTTTTTGCAAACTTAACTAAAAACTCTTATTTCAATTTAAGTTTGGGGGGATATGGCGTGGTGTGACATACTTTGTCTTGAAGGCATAAACTTTTCATATTTTTGGGCTAATTTTGAATTTTTCTCATGAGTTTGGTTTGATTTTGGTCCGCTTGGTTATATTGAAGTGCATGATAGTCCTTATTTTTATTACAATTATTGAGCTAATGATTTTGATGAGTTTTTGAGCATGTATAAGGTGTAGTGAAAGCATAAAAACAGGGGAACACAAGGTTCGAAGTTAAAAAGTGAAAAATAGAGACGTTGGAACACGAGCCGTGTCCAGTACACGACCCTATAAGAGGTGGTCATGTACTGGCATCAGAAGCAGCTACTCACCCAAGAAGAAGTCGTGTTCAGTACACGACCCGTGTAGAGTACAGGAACACGCCCCGTGTACCGCGCATGGTCCTGTAAGAGGTGGTCATGTGCCAGTATCAAAAACACCTACATGGTCATGTCATGACCGTGTACAGAACACGAGGCGTGTAGACAGCGACAACACGAGTTGCGCAGCTGACGTGAGTCAAGCTTAGTGTAAGATTTTTGCAAAGTTCAAGCTCGTTGTGCCTGCCGTCCGGATGCCGTGCCAACCACTTCCATTACCAAATGCCTATTCAGGGAGTTCACTATATACTCTACCACTTCTATGTGCTTAGCATAATTTGATTTGATTTGGAATGTTGTTGAGATTAACATGCAACTTCATTTATTATGTTTTTGGGAGGTTTACTTTTCAATCAAAGGTGGGGATGATTGTGAGCTTACTTGATAATGGATGATGTAGAATGTGTGTTTCAATATTTTATGATGGTTTCGTAATTTTGCATGTTATGTGTTTTGGTTGTTTCTTGTTTGTTGTGTCTTTATTTTATGTTTTGTCTGTATTTTTATTCTTGTCTAGGATTGTTTGGTGGTTTGTTTTGGGATTTCGAGAGTCATTTTTGAATGTGAGTGATGACATGTTGTTGTGATAAGTGATGACAAATTATGATTAAGAATCTCTACACTTTCGAATTGTGACATGTTTTATTTAACTTATTCAATTTAGAGATGAATGTGGTGTAATAAGTTCCTTAAAGTCCAATGCATAAGCTTGTGAGAATTGAGCCTCAATCGTGCATACATGGTATTTTTTCATGACTGGATCGGTTGTGTTAGATAAACTAGAACTTTCTCAAGGAATATAGGAACGAGCCGTGATATGATTTAAGGCTATCCTTATCACGTATAGTCATTGACAAATATTTTCATACCTTGAACATCATCCCAAGTCAACCACCTTGAGCCTATAAGCCTATTTCTTATGAATTTAGCACATTACAAGCCTTGATTTCCCACATGAGCCTTATATATATACCTTTTGTGTGAGTGATTGAGGAGATGGTAGCTAGAAAGGTTTGATGAGGAAGAAAAGGAAGAAAAAGAAATGATAAGCAAGCAAGAAAAAGGATGAAAAGAGCAAAAACAAGAATGTACATGCAACTTTAATACAAGAGAAGGAGCAAAGCAACAACAAGATGCTCAAGAAAATAAAATTTAAAAGAAAGGAAGTATGCATCATAAGAAGTTCAATCCAAAGGATAATGATGATGATTAGTGCTTGTGAGCAATAAAGAAAAGAAAGGTAGAAAGAAAAGTTAAGGAATTGAGGAAATTGGTCATCTCTTTGATTATTTACATTTGATTAGTCACTATTATTCATAATCTTCCTACCATACCAAAGAGCCTATCATTACATCCTTAATGAAAGACCTTATTGATCATTGATTGAAACTTTGGTGGTTTGTGAATGTAGTCCACGAGCAAGTCTATAGCAAGTCGAGCCAATCGATTGATGAGTGTTGATTTACCCTACTTAAAAGAGTGTTGAGTGAAATTGATAACCTACGTGAGGGTTGGACTAAAAGGGACTATATTACTCTTTATTCTCTTTGAATTGAACTTGTTAATTTTTCATGTCATGAGTTTAACGTTGTACGATGACTTATCATTATTTGTAATTCTTGTTGCTATTGATGTGTTATTACTTATGTACGTTTAGTCTTTTCCTAGGTGAAAATCTCTCTCCCCTTATTTTATCATTTTTATTTTTCGGGAACTGATGAGTGTGTAAATTCACAAGTTTGGCACCATGTTTTGTGCTAGTTTTGGAGAGTTTTGAGGTGGAAATAGGTTGAAAACCTATATATATTGTGAATTAGCATGAATCAGGTGTTAGTGGAGCTATTTAAGTGGTTTTCATAGCAAAATTGGAGTGGAAATGCCAAGAATCGAAGAGACGAAGTCGAGACCACGCGAACCGCCAAGGAGAGAGGTGGTTCGACCTGATGGAGAAGGGTTCGACCTCTCTTATAGGTCGAACCAGCATTGCAAAGTGTGCAGAAGGAAGGTTCGACCATGACTCAAGGGGTTCGACCTATCTATCAGGTCGAACCATAGTCGAACCAGTTCGCGAAAAGATGGGTTCGACCACGACGTTGGGGTTCGACCTGACGGTTGGTCAAACCAGGAGCAGAAATTATCAAGTGGTGAGGTTCGACCTGTGGTTCGACCAAGACCCGAGGGGTTCGACCTGTACAAGAGGTCAAACCAAGTGCAGAATACTTCCAGTAGGTGGGTTCGACCTGTGGTTCGACCTGCGGCCAGTGGTTCGACTTGTTTGACGTGGTCAAACCGACGTGCGAGAACTTACCTTATCCAACTTTTTGAGGCCAAAACGCGTGGGATCACTTAAAAAGCCCATTCCAAGCCCTAGAGACGTGATTACAAGTATAAAAGGAGGCTCATGCAGTCAAGGAAATCATCACGAAAAGAAAAAAGAAAGGGATCATCATCAACAACACATTACAAAAGGAGAGTAGAAGAGCTGTGACAGAGGTTCAGCTGGAGATTCAAGTAAGATTGGTCAAACTAACCATGATTGTTCTTAGATCAATCATGGGCTAGAGCCACTTCGGTAGTTCTAGGGTTATGAAGGTTTCATGAGTTAATTTGTATTTCGTGTGTATACTCCATACAACACTACTTGTGGTTTATTTTATATAAGATTGCACATTTTTAATCCATACTCATAGTTGTTTTGTGCATCAATAATCGTTGTGTAGAGTCTGAATGCATGACATGGTTATTGATTGAGTGCGTTCACTAATGAGCAGGGTTTATTGTTATAATTCTAAGTGAAGGGATTCCGAGGTTTTATTAAAACCATCTTATATGAATGTTTGTTAATTGAATTGAATTCGGGTTAACAAGTAGGATTAAGAGTATAACTTTATAGTACCTAAAAGGGAGATCAAATCGGGTTAGATTACTAAGTGCACGGGAAATAATTGATTATGATAGTACCTAGGAAGGGAGGTAGAGTATACGTCTTGCTCTGAGGATACTTACACGTATCAAAAGCTTATCTATTTATGTCTATAGAATAGATTTGTATGGTCTAGCGATGCGTCCATAAACCACAAGACAGATTCGGACATCGACACACGAAAATATGAATTAACGAATGAAACTGGATGGCTTGACGAACTACCTACCATCTTATTTGATCACAACTACTATTTTCTTGTTCTTTTTATTTATTTTCTATTTTAATTATTACTTAGTTTACAAACCTACAATTACAATTCTTAACATAGTCATAATTGCTAGAAAATAACAGAAGTAATATTTATCCATCCCGTGGATTCGATATTTAACTTTGTCACCTTCGAAACTACAATTGATATCCTTCATACTTGGGGATTAAAGTTGTGTGTTGAGAAAATGCCCATCAAGTTTTTGGCGCCGTTGCCGGGGACGGCTTAAAATATCTTTGTGTTATTTCTAGTTTATTATGGCTATTTTTCTTATTTTGTTATTTTAATCCTAGTTCTTTTTTGGTGCATGCTCACGAGATCAAAGAAAGGTGAACTTGAACCCTATAATCCTGAAATCGGAGCATCGTCAAGAAAGAAGAAGAAGAAAAAGAGCAAGGCAAAGACTATTGATCCAATTGAAGCTCTGAATTTTGGAGTTGAAGTTGACGAGCAGAATTCGTAGATGATTGAAGCTACAACTGAAGTTAATTCGGGAGTAGGAACAGTCAACATGGCAGTGAATCCGGATAATCTAGCCATCCGAGAGGTTTTCAGAAACAATGGGGCTGGAAATATTGGGCTTCTAGGAGCGAGGGGAACTAATTCAGCTTTCGATCTTCATCCCGCTCTTATTAGCATGATAGAAAGGAACTCCTTTTTAGGAAGGTCTTTCGAGGATCCGCAGCAGCATCTGAACAAGTTCTTGGGCTATGCAAGTACTCAAAAAGACGCAGGAGAACATGAAGATGCTAGGAAGATCCTTTTGTTCAAATTCTCGCTTACTGAAAAGGCGAGAGATTGGTACGACACTATCAACGCAGCTGAGTGCACCACTTAGGAGCAACTGAAGTTAAGGTTCTTGGAGAGGTACATGCCACCTTCAAAGGTGTTTAAGATAAAGCAAGACATTAACCAATTTGCTATGGGTGGAGGTGAAAAATTTCATGAAGCATGGGATAGATTCAAGGACATGATTAGGAAGTGTCCTCAACATGGGCTATCTAAAGCTCAATATATCAGTATATTCTACAATGGATTGGACTGTGATTCATGAGTATTATTGGATACTTCTTCTAATGGAGCATTGCTTACAAAGTCATCCGTAGAGGCCGAAAAGTTATTTGAAGATATTTCAATGAATTCGAGGGATTAGCCAACTGATAGAGCTAGAGGTACTTATGTCCTTGGGAAGGTAGCTAAGATTGAACAAGCAATGGTGAAAACAAGTAGAGAGGATGAGATCGTCTCTAGCTTGTCCAATATCAACAAGCTACTTGAATCCCAACAGAAGCAAATCAGCGAATTATCTCAGCGCGTACCAATCATGCAGCAAGAGTTGAAGAATGATGGACCAATCCAAGAGGAGTTGGAAGAGGCACACTATGCCATGGGTCAAAGTATTCAAGGGACTAGGTATCCAGATCAAGGAAACCGATACCAAGGGAACTATCGAGGAAACTTTAATAATCATGGTCCCCCGGGTGGTTATCAACAGCCTAGGAGGCCGGAGTTCTCATGGAGCAATCCGAATAATGTGATTCAACCTCTGATGGGTGTTGATCCGGGTGCTAAGGTGGAAGAAGGGAAACCGGGTCTTGAGGATACTGTGAACAGGTATATGGCCAAGAATGATGAAAGAGTGAACCGCCTTGAGGCCAAACTTGAAAACAAAATCGATGCAAACCATTAGGTTATATCTAAGCAGGTGAAGGACCTTACGTTGCTGATGGGGGAGATGGCAGGAAGTGTTAACAAGCTTACTCAAACTCTTGAGAAGGGGAAGTTCCCGTCTCAAAGTATTGAGAATCCAAGGTCCTGCAACGCCATCACATTGAGGTCGGGAACGCAGTACGAGGGACCTATGAGGCCAGAATCAAATTTGGACATGTCTAGGGTGAGATTCGACCATGGTTCGACCAACATTAAAGGTCGAACCATACAGGGGAGGTCGAACCAACGCACTGGACACGATCAGGAGGCATTGCAGCATCGGTTCGACCAAACTGCAAATGGTTCGACCTGTTCCACAGGTCGAATCATGGTCGAACCTCACAATTTGGAACACTCTATTTTATCGCAGCAACGGTTCGACCACGACGGTCATGGTTCGACCTATCAAAAAGGTCGAACCTTGGTCGAACCGAATGGCGAAAGGAGTACAGTAGGCCAGTTCGACCTAGGTGCCCATGGTTCGACCTACTCAACAGGTCGAACCCAGGTCGAACCCCAAATTCAAAAAGAGAGTCGTTGTCCAGAAGGTAGGTTTGACCAGTACGTGCCTGGTTCGACCTGTTCCACAGGTCGAACCCTGGTCGAACCCCACCAGAAATTGTCTGTTGCTACTCCGAACACTCTCGATGATGTTGATGCTACTCCAGTGGTTCGGAATGAGCAAAGTACAGACATAATAGCTGAGAAAAAGTGGGAGAGAGCCAAGCAATTGAGAGCCGAAAAGGAAAAAGCGGAGAAGGTTGATCGTGATGAATGGGGGATTCCCAAAACAAAGATACCTCCGCCGTTTCCTTACAAGCTTGTGAAGAAGGGATTGGAAGAGAAGTTCAAGAAATTTTCAGAGATAATGAACAAAATAAGCTTGAGCATTCCTTTCTCAGAGGCAATCATGGAGATGCCGTACTATGCCCGATTTCTTAAAGACATATTGTTGAAGAAGTGGAGCCTAACCAGAATTGAAGTGGTGAATTTATCTGAGAATTGCAGCTCAATCATCCAAAGGAAGCTGCCGCAAAAGATGAAGGATCCGGGGAGCTTCACTATTCTATGTGAGATCGGAAAGTGGCCGACACGACGAGCTTTGTGCGATCTAGGGGCAAGAATCAATTTGATGCCTTTGTCCATATTTCAGAGGCTTGGTTTGGGGGAGTTGACCCCTACAACAGTGGTTCTCCAATTGGCGGACAGGTCGATGACGTTTCCAAAAGGTATAATTGAAGACGTTCTCGTTAAAGTGGAGAAGCTAGTCTTTCATGTGGACTTTCTTGTGCCAGAGATGGAAGAAGATAAGGATAATATCCCTTTAATCTTGGGGAGACCATTCCTTGCTACTGCTGGAGCTATGATTGATGTTCAGAAAGGAGAGCTTAGATTGCGGATGGACAAAGAAGAAGTTCTTTTCAACTTGGACAAAGCAATGAAGATGCCCATGGAGTCGCAGTGTTATAGTATTGACATGGTGGAGGAGATGTTGAAGGAGGATATGTCTCTGATCCTGTCAAAGGATCCTCTTGAGACATGTTTGATGGAGTCTCTTACTTATCCCACTACGGAGCTTGACGGACTCTCCAACGAGGTATGTATTGAATATCTTGAGAACTTACTTGCTTGGGGTGATGCTAGGTATGCATTGGAGAAAGCTAAGGCTGAGGAAGCGAAAGGGTCTAGGAAGTACTTGCCGCTGGAGAGAGAGAGCACTCCGATGGAAGAAAAGAAAGGGGAGCTGAAACTGTTACCGGAATACGTGACGTATACTTATCTTGGTGACAATGAAAAAGATCCATCAGGTGATTCGGAATTCAAGAGGAAGATTGATCCGAAGGAGTCTACACGGCCATTTGATGAAGGTAATTCTAATGATCATATTTTTGTGAGCGAGAAAGGTGCCATGCTGCCTGTAGACAAAGGAAGAGAAGATGATGCCTACTTGAAGCCTCCTAACTTACTACCGGATACCAACAAATTTGAAAGTCCTTACTCTTATTCTTATCCTGACTTTGATCTTGATGGAAATAGGAGTTATTCCAAAATTGAGTGGAAGATTGACAGGAAGGAGAAGAGAAAGTTTGAGACAGGAGATTCTACTGATCGTATGGTGCATAAGAATGGTAAGGTGGAAAGTGTGGATGATAAGAGGAGGAGAAAGTATTGGAAGGTGAGGATGCGACATGATCATCCTCTGATCAAGTAGTCTACAAAGTGGTATTCCATCGTGACTCTCCGACGTTAAACATGAGCGTCTGTTGGGGGCTTTCCCTCCAGTTTTATTATTTTATTTCATTCGTGTGTGTAAGAAATTTTTATATTTGAAGTGCTTACTTATCGGCAATTACATCTCTTTGCAAAATTAGTTTCAACTATGGTTTCTACTAAGTTTGGGTGGTGTGATGTACTTACCTCAATAAGCACCGATAGTTTAATCTTTTCTTTGTGATGTTTGTTAGGGGAGTTGGTTTTTGCACCATATTTAAAATTTTAATCGATTTTGATGTGATGATTTTTTACAACTTGCCTAATGTTTAGTGGGTTTTGGTTGTGTTTTCTTTTATGGAGTTACTCATGAATGATATTTTGTGGAACAATTTTTGATGAAGTTGTGCTCTAGTTGGTACCTAATGATTCGTATTGAAGTTTGAAGTATGTAGGGATTGAAGAACACTCAGTTTGGAAGCTTAGAAGGGTGGTTCGACCAAAGCCAGGGTAGGTTCGACCAGTGCCAGGAGGTCGAACCGAGCAGAGGAAGTCGAACCGACACAGAAAATCATCTAGTGAGGTGGTTCGACCTGATCATTGTTGGTTCGACCTGTCTAACAGGTCGAACCAAGGTCGAACCCGGTGGCTTAAAACTTACAGTAGGGTGGTTCGACCTAAGCCGTTATGGTTCGACCTGTTTAGAAGGTCGAACCTGAGATCGAACCAGTCCGTTCAGAGCACTCTGTTTTTCAGGTGATAGGTTCGACCAAAATAAGAGTGGTTCGACCTGTTCAGAAGGTCGAACCTAGGTCGAACCAAAAGGTAAGTTTGTCCAGAAGGTAGGTTCGACCTCGTCGCTCGAGGTTCGACCTGTTCCGCAGGTCGAACCCGAGGTCGAACCCAGTCAGGTACGCATTTTAAGTTGTTTTTTAGAAGGGTTCGATCATTCTTTTTGTTCACCAAACCTCGAACCCTCCCCGAACCTTAACACCCTTGCATAAATTCGTCAATTACACTTGATTTTACACCGATTACACAACACTACACTCTTGATTCTTGAATTGGGCGCGGATTTGGGGCAATTTTGTCGCGAATCAGGGTTCAGTCGTGCGTTTTTTAGTGTTGTGTTCCAATTTTCGATAGTTAACCATGGGCAAGACTAAAGGTACGTTTTTTCAACTCAATTACCTTAGGATTGAAGTTTATTGCAAGAAATGTGTTGTGGGTAAGTTGATTGATGTTGATTTTGGTTGAAATTCATGGTGATAATTGATATTTTTGAATTGATTCATATGAATTCATGATTGTTGGTTTAAGATTGCTTGATTATGGATAGAACTTGAGTTTTATGTGGATTGATCAAGGATATAATGCATCTAGAAGAATGAGCATGTGAATTAGGTTTGAATTGTTGATAATTGGAGTTGTTCATGAAGTTCAATTGTTGAAATTCTTGTTGAATAGCTTGAATTGGTTGATGCATGCTTGTTGTTTATGATTTGAAGATTAAAGGTAGTGTGATTGAAGATGTTTTGATCACGTTAAATAAGCAAGTGGTATTGAGATGATAGTTGGGTTGATTAAGCATGGATGCTTGAAGTCTTGAGTAAAGTATAGGATATGCTAGTCAAATACTTGTGTTCTTGTCTTGTTGGTTGTATTGAAGTAGTTGTTTTCAGGAAAGGGACAAGGATCAAGTAAAGGGAAAGGTAAGACGGATGAAGCAAGATCGAAGAAGAGGAATGACAGGCCTTCGAATGTGGACACTGTGACTAGGAAGCTGAGGCTACAAGATCGTTTACCCGAGAACTTCAAAATTCAAATGCAAAACTAGGATGAGATTAAAGAAAAATGGGAAGAAGTCTCGGACAAGATAGCTCGTACTCGATACCAAGATGATGAGGCGATGAGAATAATGAGAATTGGGAATGACATTTTCTGGATGTTCGATCAAGTGGGTATCCGGAGGTTTATGGAGTTAAAGAGGCTGACGTATTTCCATGTTACAGCGGAAGTAGTATGCTCATTCGAGATGGTGAAGGACCCACTTGGGTACCCGTATCAGTGTACGTTTTAGCTTGATGGAGTGAGTAGGAGATGGACGTCTTAGGATTTTAATGAGCTGTTTGAGATGCCTTTGGGAATCTCTCGTTTGGAGAATGCTGCGTTCAACGCTAATAGGTTTTAGAGAGAGATCACAAGGGAGATTGGAGATTATAAGATTAGGCAGGCTCGTGCTTCTTCAATAAAGAATCCAGTTTTGAGGTACATGGATCGTGTCTTGAGCAACACGTTGTTTGCCCGCTCAGAGGGGAGTGTTATGTCTAGAGGAGAGCTTTATGCCTTGTGGTGTATGCTAAATGGGGTGCAGTTTAATGTTGGAGCGTATTTCATTGCACAACTACATCGATTCAGGACCATTGGGTTTCAAAAGGTGAATATTGGAGGGTTACTGACGATCGTGGCTGAGCATTATAATTTGGATTTCACCGGCATCACACCAGTTAGAGGAGAGCCCGATTTGGCGATGTTTACATGCGTGAAGGGAGGATTTGCCCATTTCAGAGATGGAGAATAGTTCTTCACGAGGGGACTCAAGCCCTTCAATTTCATGTTCCCCTTCGACGTGAGTAACTTGACAACTATTCGGGTGGTGAGAAACAAGTTGATGGATTCTCTCGGACACAACGCCTTATCCGTGGCAGTGAGGTCAGGTGGTGATTGGAGGACTGTATCACAGATATGTGCAGATGGTAGGATGGCAGAGTTACAGCAGATTGTTGATCAAGGAGAGTTCCGTCCACCACAGTAGCCCGAAGAAGAGGAGCATCTAGAGGAGGAGCAGCAGGATGAGGAGATGCCGATGCAGCACGACGCACATCAGCATGAGCCAGCACCACAGCAGCAGCGGGCTGTCCCGAATGATACACGGGAGCAGCTCTGCCTTATTCATGAGCAGCTGGTCGCGATCATTGCTAGCCAGCAAGAGACAAACCGACAGCTCGCACTCGCCAACACCAACTATGCTACGCTGAATGAGAGGTGCACGGCCTTGAATGAGAAAGTTGGTAGGTTGGGTGATCGAGTTGATTACTTGGATAGACACATCGGTGATCTGCACCGGATTGTGGAGTGGAGGCTTGATGATGAGGATGATGATGATGAGGATGATGATGCTCCGGAGGAGTAGTTTTTCAGGTTTTCTTTGGTTTCCTCCGATTCATCTTGATTCCATCATTCTTCTTTTTATCTTTACAGGTTGGGTTGTGATTCATGCGTGAGTAGAATGTATAAGTGATATCGATTGATAGATACTTGTATGATTGATTGGGTATGAGCTTATTGATTTTGTGCATTCATATGTTCATGTGTTAATTTCTATTGATGAAAAGTATGTATAATTTGATAAGTATATTGAGTTCTTGTGAAATTGATCTTAATTATGTGCTATGAGGAGTACTAGGATTTACCTATGTGAAGATTTGAGCCTTGATAATCATGCTTGATCATGATTGCTTTATTCTTGAGAGGATCATTCATATGAACGTATTCTAGAACTTGGTTTGGAGTCTTGTGTGAGACTTATGATTGATCAATTGCTAGGACATGATCTTAGGCCATTATTTTGTGATTAAGTTACTTAGCCAAATTTTATCCTTCCTAATGATCTTATTAACCTTTGGATGCCCTGTTGAGCCGTTAAAGCTTTTTCTTTGGTAGCCGAAGTAAATAACCTTATAAACCTTTACTTGAGCTTTGATTAACCTATTCACTGGTAGAGAGAGTTGAGGTGGGTAAGTGTTGCAAGAAGAAAAAGGAAGATATAATATGGTTGGATGAAAAGAACATGGTTAAATCTTGTTTAGGGGTAGTGCCCGAAACTGGTACCCCGATTATTTTTATACATGGTGTATGAAGCTTAGCAGCTGATGGCCTATACATGAGAAGAAGGGTAGTGCCTAAAACCAGTACCCGAGTTGTCCAACAAAAAGATGATGTTGATGCCATGAAATGAAGAAAAATTCAGGAATTTTACAAGTTCAAGAGACGAAATTGGAGGAGAATTTGCAGTAAGTAGAAGAAATCAAGAACCTCCAAGGTAACTCTCTACTAGTGTCTTAAGTCACTAAGTCCAAATTTTTCTACCTTTTCCAAAGAGCCAACATTACAACCCAAAAATAAGTCCTTTGTGATCCTAGTGAAGAGTTGATTATAATTTGATTTTTGAGACCTTTGCCAAGCTTATGGTTACGCGTGAATATGGATTGATATGAGTGTTTATATTAACCTATATAGTGCCTAACGCACTTGAGTGAAAGAGAATAAATACTTATCTTGTGAGCGAGATTACTTAGTACTCCGAATGGTATGTGATTGGATTGGTTTTGCATGAGTGATATATATGAAGCAATTAATACTTGTTTGATGTAATGAAGTTGCATGTGTGATATGTGTTGTACTTGAATCTTGGTGAATTATACACGACTCCTGTGGTTTGATTTGGTTGCCTCGGGACGAGCAACATGTAAGTTTGGGGGTTTGATGAGTGTGTAAATTCACAAGTTTGGCACCATGTTTGTGCTAGTTTTGGAGAGTTTTGAGGTGGAAATAGGTGGAAAACCTATATATATTGTGAATTAGCATGAATCAGGTGTTAGTGGAGCTATTTAAGTGATTTTCATAGCAAAATCAGAGTGGAAGTGCCAAGAATCAAAGAGACAAAGTCGAGACCACGCGAACTGCCAAGGAGAGAGGTGGTTCGACCTGATGGAGGAGGGTTCGACCTCTCTTACAGATCGAACCAGTGTTGCAAAGTGTGCAGAAGGAAGGTTCGACCATGACTCAAGGGGTTCGACCTGTCTATCAGGTCGAACCAGTTCGCGAAAAGATGGGTTCGACCAGGACGTTGGGGTTCAACCTGACGGTTGGTCGAACCAGGAGCAGAAATTATCCAGTGGTGAGGTTCGACCTATGGTTCGACCAAGACCCGAGGGGTTCGACCTGTACAAGAGGTCGAACTAAGTGCAGAATACTTTCAGTAGGTGGGTTCGACCTGTGGTTCGACCTGCGGCCAGTGGTTCGACTTGTTTGACGAGGTCGAACCGACGTGCGGGAACTTACCTTATCCAGATTTTCGAGGTCAAAACGCGTGGGATCACTTAAAAAGCCCATTCCAAGCCCTAGAGACGTGATTACAAGTATAAAAGGAGGCTCATGCAGTCAATGAAATCATCACGAAAAGAAAAAAGAAAGGGATCATCATCAACAACACATTACAAGAGGAGAGTAGAAGAGCTGTGACAGAGGTTCAGCTGGAGATTCAAGTAAGATTGGTCCAACTAACCATGATTGTTCTTAGATCAATCATGGGCTAGAGCCACTTCGGTAGTTCTAGGGTTATGAAGGTTTCATGAGTTAATTTGTATTTCGTGTGTATACTCCGTACAACACTACTTGTGGTTTATTTTATATAAGATTGTACGTTTTTAATCCATACTCATAGTTATTTTTTGCATTAATAATCATTGTGTAGAGTCTGAATGCATGACATGGTTATTGATTGAGTGCGTTCACTAATGAGCAGGGTTTATTGTTATAATTCTAAGTGAAGGGATTCCGAGATTTTATTAGAACCATCTTATATGAATGTTTGTTAATTGAATTGAATTCGGGTTAACAAGTAGGATTAAGTGTATAACTTTATAGTACCTAAAAGTGAGATCAAATCGGGTTAGAGTACTAAGTGCACGGGAAATAATTGATTATGATAGTACCTAGGAAGGGAGGTAGAGTATAGGTCTTGCTCTGAGGATACACACACGTGTCAAAAGCTTATCTATTTGTGTCTATAGAATAGATTTGTATGGTCTAGCGATGCGTCCATAAACCACAAGGCAGAGTCGGACATCGACACACGAAAATATGAATTAACGAATGAAACTGGATGGCTTGACGAACTACCTATCATCTTATTTGATCACAACTACTATTTTCTTGTTCTTGTTATTTATTTGCTATTTTAATTATTACTTAGTTTACAAACCTACAATTACAATTCTTAACATAGTCATAATTGCTAGAAAATAACAGAAGTAATATTTATCCGTCCCGTGGATTCGATATTTAACTTGGTCACCTTCGAAACTACAATTGATATCCTTCATACTTGGGGATTAAAGTTGTGTGTTGAGAAAACGCCCATCAGGAACGTACAACACTTTAAGTTTGGGGGTATGATGAGTGATATTTTCACCTAGATTTTAGTGTCTTTTTATGTCCATTTTTGTATTATTTTATCCGTATTTGTGTACTATTTGGTTGTATTTTGTATTTTTATGGAGATGTGTATGAATGAGCTTAAACGTATGATTTTCAGGCAAAAATAGATTCTAGACGCGAAAAGGAAGACGTAAGAAAAAGCGAATCTCAATTCAAAGTTGAAATGAGGGAGAACGAGCCAAAACGAAATTGTAAAAACCAACACGGCCATCCGTGTTGCAGCACACGAGCCGTGTTGCGCAACACGGTCCTGTAAGCCTTGGCCGTGTTTCGACACCTAAAACACCTACACGGCCATCTTGTGTCTGTGTTGCAGCACACGAGCCGTATTGCTGCAGGATCAGAAAAATATCAGAACCCTTTTAGAAGCTTCCCAAGGGGTATAAATACCCAATACTTCAATATTTGATCATATTTTCGAAGGGTTTCACCCCTTCACACACCACACACACCATTTCCTCTACTTTACACCATCATCTTCATCCATTCTTCATCCATATCATCTACCTTCATCCCACCATCCAATCCATCATCCAAGTAGTTAGAGAAGAAAGGGGGAGTGGAGTTTGCAAGAAGAGGAAGAGAAGCACCATTGAAGATATTCAAGGGAGTTTTAATTCCAATTTTTGTAGATTTCTTTGTAGATCAATCATGTGTTTTGGAGATACAATTGTCTATGTTGTTTTCTTTGAGACTATGAGAGGCTAATCTCCTTTGTGAGATTAGCAATATGAATTGTGTTGGATAATTTTGGGTATTTTGCAATTGAATTCATATGTTGATTGGATTTGTTAATTTTCTATCATTGATTGTTAATTGCTTGATTTGTATTGTTGATTTGTGTGATTAATTGTCATGGGCATGTGATTAGATTGAGAAATCAATTACATGTTTAGGATAGTTCATTGAATCATTTCATCATACACTTCATGTGCATTATAAGTTTTAGAGAGATTGAGAAATCCTTTGGAATTTAGAACCCTTTGATAGAACATGTGATCTGTTAGATCGAGAGGTCAATTGATCGTGTGAAGGGACTCTCTAATTGAACTTAGTACCTAGTTGGAATTGTTTGATTGAGAACTAACTTTAGAGCTTTTTTAAGTCCTTGTAAAGGATCTACATCCTATATATCTCGAGAAGGAGTTTAGGTGGAATTCGTGTTAGCCTTAGTTATTAATCCATGACATATATGAATTCATTGCAAGATAACTTGGTTTTCCATGCTTAAAGTATTGCTAGTCTCATTCTCTATCTACTTGGCTCATTCATTCATCTTCCATTCATCTATCAATTGTTTATCTTGTCATTTAATTGCTTAATTGTCATTTCTTGATTATTCCTTCCCCTCTATTATCGTCTCTATAAAACTATGACGAACACGAGATCGCTTAAACCCTAGTACATTCCTCCCTGTGGTTCGGTAAATTCTTTAATTAGTCATCCCAACTACAAATGGCTAATCATCTAACCTATCTATTGTTTTGAAGAAATGTCAAGAAACTAATCTTGTCTTGAAGTGAGAGAAGTGTCACTTCATTGTGAGTGATGGGATTATTTTGGGACGTCATGTTTCGGCTAAGGGATTGCAGGTTGATCGTGCAAAAGTGGTGGACATTGAGAAGCTTCCACCACCTACTAATGAGAAGGGAGTGCGGTCCTTCCTTGGACACGCCTGATTTTATAGAAGATTTATCAAAGACTTCTCGAAATACTCCAAGCCTCTGTCCTACTTACTTGAAAATGATATGCCTTTTAACTTTGATGAAGAATTTTTTATTAATTTTCGGGTTTTGAAGGAAGGACTTATAAGTGCAGCTATCTTGATCACACCGAATTGGACTCAGCCGTTTTTTTATGTGAGTTGAAAAACAAAAAATTATGTGAGGCTATTTTATGGAGCTAGTTCATACTATAAAATCGATAAAAATGATAGAATTTTAATAAAAACAAATAATTTTTAATTAATGAAAAATCATAACAATTTAAATATATTATTTTTTAAATAATTAGTAGTATAAATAAAAATTAAAAATAATAAAGCTAATTAAATTTCACCGTGGATCTTACACAAATGTTGTTCCGCTCCAAACGGTTGTTGGACAAGATTCTTAATTACTAATTTAATTATTATTAATAATTATTAACCTTAATATACGATAAAATGGAATGAATTAACTGGCAACTAAGAAGAATATTGGACGATGAGCTGTCCCTATCATACCAAGCACATTCAAACTGATTAAAGAGTCAGCAATATAGACCCATCCTTTTCTCTCTCTAGCTTGTAGGAAAAAAAAAAGGGGTGAAATAGTGATAATTATGATTAGAGTATTATTATGGGTAAGGATTGCGTGATCCGCGTACATTACTTTAGAATTTAGGATTACAGCATATATTATTTTATTTTAAAGAGTATACACTTTAATTAATAAGGATATATCATTTTATTTTAAAGAATATACACTTTTCATTAATATTTTTTATTTTTTCTTAGAAAATAAAAAGTATACGTTTTATACTAAAAGGTATATAATTTAATAAAAAATTTTAAAGGCACACAGAGTGTGCTTTCGTGCGCCCACAGTTTTCATTAATATTTTTTTATTTTTCTTCAGAAAATAAAGAGTACACATCTGTATACTAAAAGGTATATAATTTAGCACAAAATTTTAAAGGCACACGAAATGTACCCGGCACACGGAATGTACCCGGCACACACAAACCTTCGCCTTATTATTTGCCCAAAAGTTTTTGTTATGGAATTTATTTGGACAATTAAAAAAGAATGGAATTAAGAATGTTATAGAAAATGTTTATTCTTTCTTATAAGGTATATTTAATATTTTAAAATACCATTTCTCTAATTTTTACCTTAAAATATTATGTGGGTTGATAAAATATTTCAAGTTTTTCTATGCCATAATTTAATTACTATACGTTTTATTTAATATTATACTTCGTTATATGAAACATTTGACATAATTTCACATGTACAATTATTATTATGTAAAGGAAATGAGATTAATTAAAGCTATATTCTTAAAAAATATACTCCCTCCGTCCCGGAACAAGGGTTCATTTTACTGTTTCACACGTAGATTAAGAAGTATTAATATTAAATGTGTAGTGGGTAGGTAGAAGGTATCTTTTACCTTTTTACCCCCAATGTAATTAACTACTGATCTGCCTTTTTATAAAACAGGTAAGAGAAAAAAAAAGTACTTTTTCAAATATCATTGAACAGCACATTGGGTCAACATCAACCTAGCCTACTTTCCACACACTTCATCACTCGTACACTAAATAAATAAATTACAATTCCCTCCAAATATTCATAGATTCCCTCCAAATACTCAAAACTAACCAAACAGCATCAACGGCCACACACTGCATTACAAGAACAGTAAAAAAATAAATTACAAATCCCTCCAAACATTCATGTATTTCCCTCCAAATACTCAAAACTAACCAAATAACACTACTGTCTTGTCAACATTCCCTCCAAAATACATTACTAAGCTCCTCATAATTCACAAGATAAATACATTCACTCCACCAACAACTTACAAAAAAAAAAAAAAAACAGAATGACAAATGTAACTTTTGAGTAAAATAGATCATTATTGTTTTACACATTCAATCTTACACGGGCTGAGACTTTAGGATGGAGTTTAGCTTGGCAATATATTCTCCTTGCAAGCTGCATTGACTCTTCTTTCACCTAAAAACCAAATTGCAAAAGTGAATGTATAGCTAAAACTAACATAGTTGCACTCATGAATTCAGGTGGGAGAAACAACAAAGTTTGTGCACAGATAATAGGTAAAGAAGCTCAAATTATATGTACTCTTACTAGAAAATTAGTGTGTAATTTACACACATGTAATGGTTGTAAAATCATTTATATCCACTCAAATATAAAAAGCCATAAAAAGTTTAACAGTAAAATAAGGCTTCTGCAAAAAGAACACTATTTTTTCTACTATTCAATAGCAAACCATTAGTACTATTTTATCTTCTTCATATCATTAGAATAATTTAGCTAGATATCAAGATAACCACGTCTTATTCTTTTAACACCCTGTTTCATTTTTTTATCAACCAATTCATAACCTTAAACATACAAAACTCCTTACCCTCTTCTTCTTAGACTCTATTCTCTCATCTTCCATCTTTGTTTCCCTGTAAAAGAATGAGAATATCATATTAAAAGAGTTATTAAATCAATTGTCATACTATCAATATTATCACTTACTTAAATGGGGAATGATAAAAATTATTGTAAGTGTCTACAATATGCACTTATTTTCTCATGAAATAAAATCATTCACAAGTCATACAAATACAAATTCAATAAAATTAAGGCAGTGATGATCAATTTTAATCCCAAAAGCTTACTTATGAAGAGTGGGTGTCACAATCTGTACAAATACAAATTCAATAAAATTAAGGCAGTGATGATCAATTTTAATCCCAAAAGCTTACTTATGAAGAGTGGGTGTCACAATCTGCGCCTTGCCAATCGGAAGCAAATAATTCCCATGATTATCAGCCTTTTCAATTACTTGCCCATTTTTCCCCAAATATGCAGCATCCTTCTTCAATATAACCTAAAATTAGAAACAGAGAGAAAGAGAATCAAAAGTAAGAACCCAACGCGAGAATATAACAAGGAGAATAGCTATAGATTGCGTGTGTGAAACCTAAATGATCATGTGATGACAAAGGAAAGATGTTAGTCTGAAAACCCCTAAAACCAAATGCACAATGAAGAGTAAAAGAACAACTATTATACCCCATCAGCATATTCAGGGAGCTTCGTATATGTCAATCGATTCGGGAATCACAGAACCAAAGGAATAAAAAATGTGAAGAAAATACGGAGTTAAATCGGTGGTAGTCGCATCCCACGGTGAATCGACCTCTGCCGACATCGTACAAACAAATTCCTCCACTCGATTAGGGTTCATAGTAGAGAGCCCAAGTTATGAGAGTTGTAGGTGATTCTTAGAAGGATAGGGTTTCTTACGAACAGCGGTAGATTTTCGAAGAACATCGGTGGATTTTCGAAGAACAACGGTGGATTTTCGAATAATAGCCGGCGATCTGATTTCAAGGTTCACGGTGGCGTAAGGGAAATGAGGATTTCAGACAAGAGAGATGAGGCGTAGATCTTTCTACATAGCGATGAGATCGAGGCCAGGTTAAGCATACTGATGTTTGTTTAAGTTTTAATCAACTCCAATAATTCTACTTTTAATGTAATAATAACGGAGTTTAATTTAATTAGTGTATTTAAATTAAGAGTGGCATATGAGTAATATATTAAAAATTATAGGGTTTTTAGTTGGTATTAGTGGGACCCCCATATTCCATTAATGGAAATGTGACCCTTTGAACGGGACGACGAAAATGGCAAAAATGAACCCTTGCTCCGGGACGGAGGGAGTACTTTCTATATTTTGAAAAGGTAAATTCCTTGTCTTTTTTTCACACGTGCCACAATAATATATGTATTCCCTCATTTTAGTTCATTAGTTGAATGCAAAAAAGACAAACGATTTTTTTTAAAAAAAAAATTAATTTTTACAAAATAATATTTATTTAAAATACAACTAATAAAATATACTCCATCCATCCCGCACCAAGGGTGCATTTTGTTTTTCACGTAAATTAAGGAGTATTATTATTTAATGTGTAGTGGGTAGTTATATTAGTGGGAATGTGGATCCCATGTTTTAATTATATTAGTGGGTGAGTGTGGGACTCATGTGTATAAAAAAAGAAATAAAATCCTTTGAGTGGGATGACCAAAATGGAAAAAAGAGACCCTTGCATTGGTGCGGGACAGAGGGAGTAAATATTGCACTAAAATTTTTGAATTACTTTCCTACAAGACGGGTATATGTCGGATTGTGAGACGGGTTGATTCATTATTAATATACGAAGTAAG
This sequence comes from Pogostemon cablin, assembly GCA_023678885.1. Classification (NCBI taxonomy): domain Eukaryota; kingdom Viridiplantae; phylum Streptophyta; class Magnoliopsida; order Lamiales; family Lamiaceae; genus Pogostemon; species Pogostemon cablin. Next base: position 10,736,930 of record CM042973.1, read on the forward strand.
ATTTTAGATGAGACGAATAAAAAGTGATACATCATTATGAAAAGTGATACTCAATCAATGAAAAATGATAATAGTGCAGTGAACTAATTCATGAACAATTTATAATATAAATAAAAAGTAATACTCCCTCTGTCCCAAATTCATCTTCATGTTTACTGTAGATACGGAGTTTAAGAAAAAAATACTTTTTGACCTACTTTTGGGGGTAGTATAGTATTTTTGGGTAATAAATAATGATAAAAAGGTGATGACAAATTTGAAGTTAAAGTATGTTAGAGGGATATTAATTAGTTGTTTCTTTCTTTTATGGAAGTGTGAAGTTGAATTTGGGACGAATCAAAATGGAAAGTGTGAAGTTGAAGTTGGAACAGAGGGAGTAACATTTTATAGCAAAAGTAATAATGATTTTATCAGTTTTTATCAGTCTCACATAAGAGTAAGAGATTACGTGAGACGGTTTCACACTAATCTTTGCCACTAAAATATAGTTATTTATACATAGAATTTATGTTGATCGAAGATGCTGGAATCATTCGTTGTATGGGAAACTCTCAGATCATTGCTTTATGGAGATATGTTGTTATTGTTATATATATTTGGCTTATTTGGACAGCCCTCAACAATAGCATGGCGGATGGGTATACGATCTCGGATAATGGTACATATGTGGGCATGCTTACACGTCCTTCTGAGCTCATTGCTTCGATGATGGCTATGGCCCGTGAAATTAACCACTTTGTTGTTGGGACTATGCATAATTCTATGGACGATCTTCATACTCTCCATTATTTTGGAGTCCGTGGTATTCCGAGGAAGGCTCCTAGTGTTATCCCCGTTCGTTGGGTGCTGCCTGATCATGGGTGGATTAAGGTGAACACTGATGATCATGCTAATGGTGCTCCTGGCGCTATTGCTGGAGGTGCTGTTTTTAGAAATAACTCTGGTTTATATTTGGGTTGCTTTACTTGTGGCTTTGGCACTGGATTTGCTTTTGAGGTTGAGCTTCATACTGCTCTCTTAGCTATTGAGATAGCTTATGACAGGGGATGGCATTCTATTTGGTTGGAACCCGATTCCACATATGTGATTCATCTTCTTTCTTCTGACACTCTGGATGTTCCTTGGAAGTTCCTGCAGCAATGGAGGGGGATTAAAGACATTATTGCTTTTATGCAGTTTAGAATCAGTCATATTTATAGAGAATGAAACTCAACTGCTGACTCTATTTCTGATATTGGAGGCCCTTTTGTTTGGCATCTCACTATTCCCCTATCTCTTCAAAGACATTTGTCAGAAGATATGAACGGTACATACTACCGTTTTCGATGAGTTTTGGCCAGACGATGAGATGTGATAGAGTAACTCTGGTGGCGACATCGTCTGGTTTATTAGGAAATTCATATTCGTGGCTTTGAAAGATGGATGCATCTGCTCAGCTGTGATCGTGGTTGCCTTAGGTCTTATAGGCTAGATGGCAGATTTTTTGGAAGCCTTTTTCGAAAGGTACTCTTTTCCTCTATATTGATTTTTCCCACTGGGTTTTCTCATGTAGAGGTTTTTAATGAGGTCTTTCGGGGCTTCCTCAGGTTACTTGGCCAGTCTACTTTTTACCTAGGTTTCATTTTCAGCCGTGTATTTAGCTTTTCTGTCGGCTGTGGCACTGGTGTTGAAGCTGTACATTACACACGGTTGCGTCAGTCTGTACGCCCTATCCATGGGTATTTGTTATCATCTTTCCATTCGATCCTGTAAACGTTGTCTTTTTTTATGTTATAGTTCATTTCACTTATTGGTAATTATAGTAAATTATATTATAACACTTTAAAATCATACTTTAATGCATCGATCATCCATCATACTCCCTCCATCCCGTTTCAATATTTACGTTTATTTTTTACACGTTGATGAAGGAGTATAATATTTTAATAAATAGTGGGTGGAAAGATATAATATTTAATGTAAAGTGTGTAGATGTATTAGTATTGGATGATATATTAATTATTTTAGGTGGGTCCTATATTCCAAAAAGAAAAACGTAAATATTGAAATGAGACGCGCAAAATAGAAATGTAAACACTGAAACGGGACGGAGGGAGTAGTATTTTGAAAAAAAAAAGCATACTTAAAGTGAGTTAGAAGGATATATATCAATTATGTGTCTTTTCCTTTTATGAAAGAGTGAAGTTGAAGTTGTGACGAACCAAAACAAAAAGTGTAAAGTTGAAATTGAAATGTAGAGAATATATAACAATACTCCCTCCGTCCGTCTTTAAAGGTTTCATTTCTTTTTTATACATGTAGAACCCACACACACCCATTAATACAATTAAAACATGAGATTCATACACTCATTAATATAACTACCCATTACAAATTAAATAATAATACTTTTTAATCTACTTATAAAAAATAAATGAATCATTTTAAATAAAATGGAGATAGTGTAATTTAAAAATGGCAAAAACTCCTATGCCCCGGGCATAAAAATAGATCAAACCATCTCACACATCATCCATCCAAATAGTCACTGTATTACAATAAACTTTGCATGAAATCAATTACTCCATCCGTCCCACCAAAAGGTCACCATTTTACTATACTAGGTGTCTCATCCAAATGTCCACATTTCACACTTTTAGTAAAAAGGTACTATATGTGACCCACCACTCACTACTAATACAATTATCTACTACACATAAAATAATAATACTCCTTAATTTACGCATAAAAAGCAACCGGTGTCGTTTGGACGGGACGAATGGAATACATTACATTAAATGTAATTTCTAATTTGTATAATACCAATGAATTTTAGGGTAAATGTGAATACTAACTTTAAAGGAGGTTTGGCAGATCCTTGAATGCAAATTGCGGTACCCCTTAACATCAGTTTCCAATACATACAACTATACGAGGAGAAGACGTGTTCTCCAATACAAATCTCCCACTCCCATCTTTTCTTCACTTCTACTTCTGGTGGCTCACACTTTCACATTCATCTCCTCTCTCTTTCCCTCTCTCTCTCTCTCACACACACAGACACACACACAGACACACACTCACAAAGTCTCAACTTCGGTATGGCAGTGGAGAAGGTATGCGCAATCTAGTTTGTTCACTTGTAGATTACCCCACATCATCAAAATTCCTTTCATTTGATTCTTGATTCTCCAAAAAAATGCATTATTTCTACTATAAATTAATCTCTGGTCTATATCTCAGGTAACTCCGATGCTGCTCAAGGTTGATCTTCAGTGTCCTTGCTGCTACAAGAAGATCAAGAAAACTCTCTGCAAATTCCCCCGTGAGTCTCTCTCTCTTCCCCCTCTGTTTCTCTCTCATCATTTTCTTGCACGTACTATTGGAATGTGTCCCCATTCTACCATCAAATGCCTCTGGTTAATTAGTTCTTCATTTTTAATGTACAATTTCACACAGATCCTGCGTTTCAAATGACATTTCGTTTGATATTGCTTTATGTTAAATGAAAAACTAGTTAGCAAAAGAAGATCCCACTTGATGATGTATAATATATACTCTTCCTCACTGTAAAGTGATACTAGTCATTATTTTCTCATTTTTAATTACTTGTAAATTATGCAAAATCAAGAAGAGAAACTAAGTTGTTGTGGGGTATTCTTGTGATGCATAAAAAATTTGGACAAAAGAAATCAGAGACCAGGTGTACGATGAGAAGAAAAACACGGTGGCAATCACGGTGGTATGCTGTAGCCCGGAGAAAATCCGTAATAAATTGTGCAGTAAGGGTGGCAAAGTGATCAAGAGTATTGACATTATAGAGCCCAGAAAGCCCGAAAAGGCGGCTGAAAAGCCCAAAGAAGCCGAGAAACCCAAACAGGCAGAGAAGCCGAAGGAGGCAGAAAAGCCGAAAGAGAAGCCCAAGGAAGCCGAGAAGCCGAAGGAGAAGCCGAAAGAGGCAGAAAAACCCAAATCTGATGGCAAAGGTGACAAGCCCAAAGCCGATGGACCTCCTCCAGCTGAAAAGCCGAAAGCCGACGGACCTCCTCCGGCTCAGAAAGCCGAGCCGCCTAAAATCCAGGAACCGGCTGCGAAGCCTCCACCAGCTGCGCAGGCGAAGGGACCTGAACCGGTTCCGGTTCAAGGAGTTCCATCGGTTTTTCCGTATTGCGGGCCGAGCTATGACGCGTATGCTTCTGGCCCGTATTATCATGGATATGGATTCCCTCCGCAGCCACCACAGCCATGTTATGAAGGCTACTATGGACATGGACATGGACATGGACATGGACATGGACATGTGTATGGGCATGCATATGGGTATGGTGGGGTGGCACATGTGAGCAGATGTGACAGCTATTTCACTGAGGAGAATCCTCAAGCATGTACCATCATGTGATGATCATAGGTCATGGCCATGGCCATGGCCATGTGATGTAATATCAACATCATGGCGGATGAGAGAGAGAGAGAGAGAGAGAGAGAGCACAATAAAATTGAGAATTGGATTTAGAAAGAAAGGAAACGATGAAGAAAATACGCCTCATGATGAAGATAATGAGAAGAAAACGAGCATCATGATGAATAAAATATGCATCATGATGAAAAAATTTGCATTATGATAAAGAAAATGAGTATCATGATGAAGAAAATGAGCATCACGATGAAGGAAAAGAGCATTATGATGAAGGAAATGAGCATCATGATGAAGGAATTAAGCATCATGATGAACGAAATGTGCATTATGATGAAGAAAATATGCATCACGATGAAGAAAATGAGCATCATGATGAAAAAATATGCATCACGACGAAGAAAATGAGCATCACGATAAAGAAAATGAGCATCATAATGAAGAAAATATGCATCATGATGAAGAAAATATGCATCATAATGAAGAAAATATGCATTATTATGAAGAAAATATGCATCATGATGAAGAAAATGTAAATCATGATGAAGAAAATGAGCATCATGAACAAGAAAATGAGCATCATGATGAAGAAAATATGCATCATGATGAAGAAAATCTGAATCATGATGAAGAAAATTAGCATCATGATGAAGAAAATTAGCATCATGATGATGAAAATATGCATTATGATTAAGAAAACGAGCCTCGTGATAAAGGAAACGGGCATTATGATGAAGAAAATAAACATCATGATGAAGAAAAATTGAATCATGATGAAGAAAATTATATCATGATAAAGAAAATGAGCATCATAATGAAGAAAATGAGCATCATGATGAAGGAAAAGTGCATCATGATGAAGAAAATGAACATCATGATGCAAAAAATGAGCATCATCACGAACGAAATGAACATCATGATTAACAAAATAAGCATCATGATGAAGAAAATATGCATCACGATAAAGAAAATAAGAATCATGATGAAGCGAATATTCATCATGATGAAGAAAATAAGCATCATGATGAAGTAAATGAGCATCATGATGAAGAAAATATACATCATGATGAAGAAAGTATGCATCACGATGAAGAAAATTAGCATCATGATGAAGAAAATGAGCATCACGATGAAGAAAATGAGCATCATGATAAAGAGAATATGCATCATTATGAAGAAAATGAGCATCATGAAGAAGAAAATGAGCATCATGATGAAGAAAATATGCATCATGATGCAGAAAATGAGCATCATGATGAAGAAAATGAACATCTTGATGAAGAAAATGAACATCATGATGAAGAAAATATGTATCATGGTGAAGAATATGAGCATCATGATAAAGAAAAAGAGCATCACGATGAAGAAAATATGCATCATGATGAAGAAAATATGAATCATGATGAAGAAAATTATTATCATAATGAAGAAAATACGCATCATGATGAAGATAATAAGAAGAAAACGATCATCATGATGAAAAAATATGCATCATGATGAAGAAAATTTGCATCATGAGAAAGAAAATAAGCATCATGATGAAGAAAATGAGCATCATGATGAAGGAAAAGAGCATCATGATGAACAAAATGAGCATCATGATGAAGGAACTGAGCATCATGATGAACGAAATGAGCATCATGAAGAAGAAAATATGCATCACGATGAAGAAAATTAGCATCATGATGAAAAAAATATGCATCATGATGAAGAAAAATATACATCATGGCGAAGATAATGAGAAGAAAACGAGCATCATGATGAAGAAAATATGCATCATGATGAAGAAAATTTGTATCATGATAAAGAAAATGAGCATCATGATGAAGAAAATGAGCATCATGATGAAGGAAAAGAGCATCATGATGAAGGAAATGAGCATCATGATGAACGAAATGAGCATCATGATGAAGAAAATATGCATCATGATGAATAAAATGAGCATCATGATGAAGAAAATATGAATCACGACGAAGAAAATGAGCATCACGATAAAGAAAATAAGCATCATAATGAAGAAAATATGCATCATGATGAAGAAAATGTGCATCATAATGAAGAAAATATGCATCATGATGAATAAAATATGCATCTTGATGAAGAAAATGTAAATCATGATGAAGAAAATGAGCATCATGATCAAAAAAATGAGCATCATGATGAAGAAAATATGCATTATGATGATGAAAATATTCATAATGATGAAGAAAATATACATCATGATGAAAAAACTATGCATCATAATGAAGAAAATGAGCATCATTGTGAAGAAAATATGTATCATGATGAAGAAAATAAGCATGATAAAGAATAAAATATGAATCTTGATGAAGAAAATGAGTATCATGATGAAGAAAATGAGTATCAAGATCATGAAAATATGCACCATGATAAAGAAAATGAGCATCATGATAAAGGAAATGAGCATCATGATGAAGAAAATGTGCATCATCATGAAGAAAATATACATCATCATGAAGAAAATTTGCTTCATGATGAAAAATGAGCTTCATGATGAAGAAACTACGCATCATGATAAAGAAAATGAGCATCATGTTGAAGAATATATGCAACATGATGAAGAAAATGAGCATTATGATGAAGAAAATATGCATCATGATGAAGAAAATGAGCATCATGATGAAGAAAATGAGCATCATGACGAAGAAAATATGCATAATGATTGAGAAAATATGCATCATGATGAAGAAAATATGAATCATGATGAAGAAAATGAGTATCATAATGAAGAAAATGAGCATCATGACGAAGAAAATATGCATCATGATGAAGGAAATGAGCATCATGATGAAGAAAATGAACATCATGATGAAGAAAATATGCATCATGATTAAGAAAATATTCATCATGATGAAGAAAATAAGCATCATGAAGAATAAAATATGAATCATGATGAAGAAAATGAGTATCATGATAAAGAAAATGAGCATCATGATAAAGAAAATGAGCATCATGATGAAGAAAATATGCATTATCATGAAGAAAATGAACATCATGATGAAGAAAATGAACATCATGATGAAGAAAATAAACATCATGATGAAGAAAATATGTATCATGGTGAAGAATATGAGCATCATGATAAAGAAAAAGAGCACCACGATGAAGAAAATATGCATCATGATGAAGAAAATATGAATAATGATGAAGAAAATTATTATCATAATGAAGAAAATACGCATCATGATGAAGATAATAAGAAGAAAACGAGCATCATGATGAAAAAAATATGCATCATGATGAAGAAAATTTGCATCATTAGAAAGAAAATAAGCATCATGATGTAGAAAATGAGCATCATGATGAAGGAAAAGAGCATCATGATGAACAAAATGAGCATCATGATGAAGGAATTGAGCATCATGATGAACGAAATGAGCATCATGATGAAGAAAATATGCATCACGATGAAGAAACTGAGCATCATGATGAAAAAAATATGCATCATGATGAAAAAAAATATGCATCCTGATGAAGAAAATGTAAACCATGATGAAGAAAATGAGCATCATGATCAAGAAAATGAGCATCATGATAAAGAAAATATGCATCATGATGAAGAAAATCTGAATCATGATGAAGAAAATTAGCATCATGATGAAGAAAATTAGCATCATGATGATGAAAATATGCATCATGATTAAGAAAACGAGCATCAAGATAAAGGAAACGAGCATTATGATTAAGAAAATAAACATCATGATGAAGAAAATTTGCGTCGTGATGAAGAAAATTTACATCACGATAAAGAAAATGAGCATCATAATGAAGAAAAAGAGCATCATAATGAAGGAAAAGAGCATCATGATGAAAAAAATGAACATCATGATGAAGGAAATGAGCGTCATGATGAATGAAATGAGCATCATGATTAAGAAAATAAGCATCATGATGAAGAAATATTCATCACGATGAAGAAAATAATAATCATGATGAATAAAATATTTATCATCACGAAAAAAATGAGCAACATGATGAAGTAAATGAGCATCATGATAAAAAAAAATTTGCATCATTTTGAAGAAATTATGCATCACGATGAAGAAAATTAGCATCATGATGAAGAAAATATGCATCATGATTAAGAAAATGAGCATCACGATGAAGAAAATGAGCATCATGATGAAGAAAATATGCATCATTATGAAGAAAATGAGCATCATGATGAAGAAAATATGCATCATGATGCAGAAAATGAGCATCATGATGAAGAAAATATACATCATGATGTAGAAAATAAGCTTCATGAAGAATAAAATATTAATTATGATGAAGAAAATGAGTATCATGATAAAGAAAATGAGCATCATGATGATGAAAATATGCATCATGATGAAGAAAATAAGCATTATGATGAAGGAAATGAGCATCATGTTGAAGGAAATGAGCATCATGATGAATAAAATATACATCATGATGAAGAAAATGAGCATCAACACGAAGAAAAAATATGCATCATGATGAGGGAAATGAGCTTCATGATAAGAAAATGAGCATCATGATGAAGAAAATATGCATCAACATGAAGAAAATATGCATCATCATGAAGAAAATGAACATCATGATGAAGAAAATGAGCATCATGATGAAGAAAATGAGAATCATAGTGAAGAAAATATGCATCATGATGAAGAAAATGAGCATCATGATAAAGAAAATATGCATCATCATGAAGAAAATATGCATAATCATAAAGAAAATGAACATCATGATGAAGAAAATGAGCATCATGATGAAGAAAATGAACATCATGATGAAGAAAATATGCATCATGATGAAGAAAATGAGCATCATGATAAAGAAAATGAGCATCACGATGAAGAAAATATGCATCACGATTAAGAAAATATGCATCATGATGAAGAAAATACGCCTCATGATGAAGATAATGAGAAGAAAATGAGCATCATGATGAAGAAAATATGCATCATGATGAAAAAATTTGCATTATGATAAAGAAAATGAGCATCACGATGAAGAAAATGAGCATCATGATGAAGAAAATGAGCATCATGATGAAGAAAATATGCATAATGATTGAGAAAATATGCATCATGATGAAGAAAATATGAATCATGATGAAGAAAATGAGTATCATATTGAAGAAAATGAGCATCATGACGAAGAAAATATGCATCATGATGAAGGAAATGAGAATCATGATGAAGAAAATGAACATCATGATGAAGAAAATGTTCATCATGATTAAGAAAATATTCATCATGATGAAAAAAATAAGCATCATGAAGAATAAAATATGAATCATGATGAAGAAAATGAGTATCATGATAAAGAAAATGAGCATCATGATAAAGAAAATGAGCATCATGATGAAGAAAATATGCATTATCATGAAGAAAATGAACATCATAATGAAGAAAATGAACATCATGATGAAGAAAATAAACATCATGATGAAGAAAATATGTATCATGGTGAAGAATATGAGCATCATGATAAAGAAAAAGAGCACCACGATGAAGAAAATATGCATCATGATGAAGAAAATATGAATCATGATGAAGAAAATTATTATCATAATGAAGAAAATACGCATCATGATGAAGATAATAAGAAGAAAACGAGCATCATGATGAAAAAAATATGCATCATGATGAAGAAAATTTGCATCATGAGAAAGAAAATAAGCATCATGATGTAGAAAATGAGCATCATGATGAAGGAAAAGAGCATCATGATGAACAAAATGAGCATCATGATGAAGGAATTGAGCATCATGATGAACGAAATGAGCATCATGATGAAGAAAATATGCATCACGATGAAGAAAATGAGCATCATGATGAAAAAAATATGTATCATGATGAAAAAAAATATGCATCCTGATGAAGAAAATGTAAACCATGATGAAGAAAATGAGCATCATGATCAGGAAAATGAGCATCATGATAAAGAAAATATGCATAATGATGAAAAAAATCTGAATCATGATGAAGAAAATTAGCATCATGATGAAGAAAATTAGCATCATGATGATGAAAATATGCATCATGATTAAGAAAACGAGCATCATGATAAAGGAAACGAGCATTATGATTAAGAAAATAAACATCATGACGAAGAAAATTTGCGTCGTGATGAAGAAAATTTACATCACGATAAAGAAAATGAGCATCATAATAAAGAAAAAGAGCATCATAATGAAGGAAAAGAGCATCATGATGAAAAAAATGAACATCATGATGAAGGAAATGAGCATCATGATGAACGAAATGAGCATCATGATTAAGAAAATAAGCATCATGATGAAGAAATACTCATCACGATGAAGAAAATAATAATCATGATGAATAAAATATTCATCATCATGAAGAAAATGAGCAACATGATGAAGTAAATGAGCATCATGATGAAAAAAATTTGCATCATTTTGAAGAAAGTATGCATCACGATGAAGAAAATTAGCATCATGATGAAGAAAATATGCATCATGATTAAGAAAATGAGCATCACGATGAAGAAAATGAGCATCATGATGAAGAAAATATGCATCATTATGAAGAAAATGAGCATCATGATGAAGAAAATATGCATCATGATGCAGAAAATGAGCATCATGGTGAAGAAAATATGCATCATGATGTAGAAAATAAGCTTCATGAAGAATAAAATATTAATCATGATGAAGAAAATGAGTATCATTATAAAGAAAATGAGCATCATGATGATGAAAATATGCATCATGATGAAGAAAATAAGCATTATGATGAAGGAAATGAGCATCATGTTGAAGGAAATTAGCATCATGATGAATAAAATATACATCATGATGAAGAAAATGAGCATCAACACGAAGAAAATATGCATCGCGATGAAGAAAATATGCATCAACATGAAGAAAATGAGGATCATGATGAAGAAAATATGCATCAACATGATGAAGAAAATGAGGATCATGATGAAGAAAATATGCATCAACATGAAGAAAATATGCATCATCATGAAGAAAATGAACATCATGATGAAGAAAATGAGCATCATGCTGAAGAAAATGAGAATCATAGTGAAGAAATATGCATCATGATGAATAAAATGAGCATCATGATATAGAAAATATGCATCATCATGAAGAAAATATGCATAATCATAAAGAAAATGAACATCATGATGAAGTAAATGAGCATCATGATGAAGAAAATGAACATCATGATGAAGAAAATATGCATCATGATGAAGAAAATGAGCATAATGATAAAGAAAATGAGCATCACGATGAAGAAAATATGCATCACGATGAAGAAAATATGCATCGCGATGAAGAAAATATGCATCATAATGAAGAAAATACACCTCATGATGAAGATAATGAGAAGAAAACGAGCATCATGATGAAGAAAATATGCATCATGATGAAAAAATTTGCATTATGATAAAGAAAATGAGCATCATGATGAAGAAAATGAGCATCACGATGAAGGAAAAGAGCATCATGATGAAGGAAATGAGCATCATGATGAAGGAATTAAGCATCATGATGCACGAAATGTGCATTATGATGAAGAAAATATGCATCACGATGAAGAAAATGAGCATCATGATGAAGGAAATGAGCATCACGATGAAGAAAATGAGCATCACGATAAAGAAAATGAGCATCATAATGAAGAAAATATGCATCATGATGAAGAAAATATGCATCATAATGAAGAAAATATGAATTATTATGAAGAAAATATGCATCATGATGAAGAAAATGTAAATCATGATGAAGAAAATGAGCATCATGAACAAGAAAATGAGCATCATGATGAAGAAAATATGCATCATGATGAAGAAAATCTAAATCATGATAAAGAAAATTAGCATCATGATGAAGAAAATTAGCATCATGATGATGAAAATATGCATCATGATTAAGAAAACGAGCCTCATGATAAAGGAAACGGGCATTATGATGAAGAAAATAAACATCATGATGAAGAAAAATTGAATCATGATGAAGAAAATTATATCATGATAAAGAAAATGAGCATCATAATGAAGAAAATGAGCATCATGATGAAGGAAAAGTGCATCATGATGAAGAAAATGAACATCATGATGCAAAAAATGAGCATCATGACGAACGAAATGAACATCATGATTAACAAAATAAGCATCATGATGAAGAAAATATGCATCACGATAAAGAAAATAAGAATCATGATGAAGCGAATATTCATCATGATGAAAAAAATGAGCATCATGATGAAGTAAATGAGCATCATGATGAAGAAAATATACATCATGATGAAGAAAGTATGCATCACGATGAAGAAAATTAGCATCATGATGAAGAAAATATGCATCATGATGAATAAAATGAGCATCACGATGAAGAAAATGAGCATCATGATAAAGAAAATATGTATCATTATGAAGAAAATGAGCATCATGAAGAAGAAAATGAGCATCATGATGAAGAAAATCTGCATCATGATGCAGAAAATGAGCATCATGATGAAGAAAATGAACATCTTGATGAAGAAAATGAACATCATGATGAAGAAAATATGTATCATGGTGAAGAATATGAGCATCATGATAAAGAAAAAAAGCATCACGATGAAGAAAATATGCATCATGATGAAGAAAATATGAATCATGATGAAGAAAATTATTATCATAATGAAGAAAATACGCATCATGATGAATATAATAAGAAGAAAACGATCATCATGATGAAAAAATATGCATCATGATGAAGAAAATTTGCATCTTGAGAAAGAAAATAAGCATCATGATGAAGAAAATGAGCATCATGATGAAGGAAAAGAGCATCATGATGAACAAAATGAGCATCATGATGAAGGAATTGAGCATCATGATGAACGAAATGAGCATCATGATGAAGAAAATATGCATCACGATGAAGAAAATTAGCATCATGATGAAAAAAATATGCATCATGATGAAGAAAAATATGCATCATGATGAAGAAAATGTAAACAATGATGAAGAAAATGAGCATCATGATCAGGAAAATGAGCATCATGATAAAGAAAATATGCATCATGATGAAAAAAATCTGAATCATGATGAAGAAAATTAGCATCATGATGAAGAAAATTAGCATCATGATGATGAAAATATGCATCATGATTAAGAAAACGAGCATCATGATAAAGAAAACGAGCATAATGATGAAGAAAATAAACATCATGATGAAGAAAATTTGCATCGTGGTGGAAAAAATGAGCATCACGATAAAGAAAATGAGCATCATAATGAAGAAAATGAGCATCATAATGAAGGAAATGAGCATCATGATAAAGAAAATGAACGTCATGATGAAGGAAATGAGCATCATGATGAACGAAATGAGCATCATGATTAAGAAAATAAGCATCATAATGAAGAAAATATTCATCACGATGAAGAAAATAATAATCATGATGAAGAAAATATTCATCATGATGAAGAAAATGAACAACATGATGAAGTAAATGAGCATCATGATGAAAACAATTTACATCATTTTGTTGAAAGTATGCATCACGATGAAGAAAATTAGCATCATGATGAAGAAAATATGCATCATGATTAAGAAAATGAGCATCACGATGAAGAAAATGAGCATCATGATGAAGAAAATATGCATCATTATGAAGAAAATGAGCATCATGAAGAAGAAAATGAGCATCATGATGAAGAAAATGTGCATCATGATGCAGAAAATGAGCATCATGATGAATAAAATATGCATCATGATGTAGAAAATAAGCTTCATGAAAAATAAAATATTAATCATGATGAAGAAAATGAGTATCATAATAAAGAAAATGAGCATCATGATGATTAAAATATGCATCATGATGAAGAAAATAAGCATTATGATGAAGGAAATGAGCATCATGTTGAAGGAAATGAGCATCATGATGAATAAAATATACGTCATGATGAAGAAAATGAGCATCAACACGAAGAAAAAATATGCATCATGATGAAGGAAATGAGCTTCATGATGAAGAAAATGAGCATCATGATGAAGAAAATATACATCATCATGAAGAAAATATGCATCATCATGAAGAAAATGAACTTCATGATGAAGAAAATGAGCATCATGATGAAGAAAATGAGAATCATTGTGAAAAAAATATGCATCGTGATGAAGAAAATGAGCATCATGATGAAGAAAATATGCATCGTCATGAAGAAAATATGCATCATCATGAAGAAAATGAACATCATGATGAAGAAAATGAGCATCATGATGAAGAAAATGAACAACATGATGAAGAAAATATGCATCATGATGAAAAAAATGAGCATCATGATAAAGAAAATATGCATCATGATGAAGAAAATACGCCTCATGATGAAGATAATGAGAAGAAAACGAGCATCATGATGAAGAAAATATGCATCATGATGAAAAAAATTTGCATTATGATAAAGAAAATGAGCATCACGATGAAGGAAAAGAGCATCATGATGAAGGAAATGAGCATCATGATGAAGGAATTAAGCATCATGATGAACGAAATATGCATCATGATGAAGAAAATATACATCACGATGAAGAAAAAGAGCATCATGATGAAAAAATATGCATCATGATAAAGAAAATATGCATCATGACGAAGAAAATATGAATCATGATGAAGAAAATGAGTATCATAAAGAAGAAAATAAGCATCATGATAGAGAAAATATGCATCATGATGAAGAAAATGAACTTCATGATGAAGAAAATGAGCATCATGATGAAGAAAATATGCATCATTATGAAGAAAATATTTATCATTATATAGAAAATGAACATCAAGATGAAGAAAATGAGCATCATGATGAAGAAAATGAGAATCATAGTGAAGAAAATATGCATCATGATGAAGAAAATGAGCATCATGATAAAGAAAATGAGCATCACGATAAAGAAAATATGCATCACGACGAAGAAAATGAGCATTACGATGAAGAAAATGTGCATCACGATGAAGAAAATATGCATCATGATGAAGATAATGGGAAGAAAACGAGCATCATGATGAAAAAAATATGCATCATGATGAAGAAAATGAGCATCATGATGAAGAAAATGAGCATCATGATGAAGGAAAAGAGCATCATGATGAACGAAATGAGCATCATGATGTAGAAAATATGCATCACGATGAAGAAAATGAGCATCACGATAAAGAAAATAAGTATCATAATGAAGAAAGTATGCATCATGATGAAGAAAATATGCATCATAATGAAGAAAATATGCATCATATTGAAGAAAATATGTATCATGATGAGGATAACGTAAATCATGATGAAGAAAATGAGCATCATGATGAAGAAAATGAGCATCATGATGAAGAAAATATGCATCATGATGAAGAAAATCTTAATCATGATGAAGAAATTAGCATCATGATGACGAAAATATGCATCATGATGAAGAAAACGAGCATCATGATAAAGGAAACGAGCATTATGATGAAAAAAATAAACATCATGATGAAGAAAATTTGCATAATGATGAAGAAAATTTTCATCATGATAAAGAAAATGAGCATCATGATGAAGGAAATGAGCATCATGATGAGGAAAATGAATATCATGATGAAGGAAATAAGCATCATGATGAACGAAATGAGCATCACAATTAAGAAAATAAGCATCATGAATAAGAAAATATGCATCACGGTGAAGAAAATTAGCATCATGATGAAGAAAATATGAGTCATGATGAAGAAAAAGGGCATCACGATGAAGAAAATGAGTATCATGATGAAGAAAATATGCATCATTATTAAGAAAATAAGCATCATGAAGAAGAAAATGAGCATCATGATGAAGAAAATATGCATCATGATGCAGAAAAAGAGCATCATGATAAAGAAAATATGCATCATGAAGAAGAAAATAAGCATCATGAAGAATAAAATATGAATCATGATGAAGAAAATGAGAATCATGATAAAGAAAAGAGGCATCATGATGATGAAAAATGCATCATGATGAAGAAAATTAGCATTATGATGAAGAAAATCAGCATCCTGATGAAGGAAATGAGCATAATGATGAATAAAATATACATCACGATGAAGAAAATGAGCATCATCATGAAGAAAAATATGCACCATGATGAAGAAAATGAGCATCATGATGAAGAAAATGAGCATCATGATGAAGAAAATATGCATCACGACAAAGAAAATGAGCATCACGATAAAGAAAATGAGCATCATAATGAAGAAAATATGCATCACGACGAAGAAAATATGCATCATAATGAAGTAAATATGCATCATGATGAAGAAAATATGCAGCATGATGAAGAAAATGTAAATCGTGATGAAGAAAATGGGCATCATGATCAAGAAAATGAGCGTCATGATGAAGAAAATATGCATCATGATGAAGAAACTGAGAATCATTATGAAGAAAATTAGGATCATGATGATGAAAATATGCATCATGATGAATAAAACGAGCATCATGATAAAGGAAACGAGCATCATGATGAAAAAAATAAACATCATGATGAAGAAAATTTGCATCATGATGAAGAAAATTTACATCATGATAAAGAAAATGAACATCATAATTAAGAAAATGAGACTCATGATGAAGGAAAAGAGCATCATGATGAAGAAAATGAACATCATGATGAAGGAAATGAGCATCATGATGAATGAAATTAGCATTACGATTAAGAAAATAAGAATCATGATGAAGAAAATATTCATCACGATGAAAAAAATGATAATCATGATGAAGAAAATATTCATCATGATGAAGAAAATGAGCATCATGATGAAGTAATTGAGTATAATGATGAAGAAAATGCGCATCATGATGAAGAAAGTATGCGTCACGATGAAGAAAATTAGCATCATGATGAAGAAAATGTGCATCATGATGAAGAAATTGAGCATCATGATGAAGAAAATGATGAAGAAAATATGCATCATTATGAAGAAAATGAGCATCATGAAGAAGAAAATGAGCATCATGATGAAGAAAAAATATGCATCATGATTAAAAAAATGAGCATCATGATGAAGAAAATATGCATCATGATTAAGAAAATATGCATCATGATGAAGAAAATAAGCATCATGAAGAATAAAATATGAATCATGATGAAGAAAATGAGCATCATGATGAAGAAAATGAGAATCATGATAAAGAAAATATGCATCATCATGAAGAAAATATACATCATCATGATGAAATGAACATCATGATGAAGAAAATGAGCATCATGATGAAGAAAATGAGAATCATAGTGAAGAAAATATGCATCATGATGATTAAAATGAGCATCATGATAAAGAAAATGAGCATCACGATGAAGAAAATATGCGTCACGTTGAAGAAAATATGCATCATGATAAAGAAAATGTACATCATGGTGAAGATAATGAGAAGAAAACGAGCATCATGATGAAGAAAATATGCATCATGATGAAGAAAATTTGTATCATGATAAAGAAAATGAGCATCATGATGATGAAAATGAGCATCATGATGAAGAAAAAGAGCATTATGATGAAGGAAATGAGCATCATGATGAACGAAATGAGCATCATGATGAAGAAAATATGCATCACGATGAATAAAATGAGCATCATGACAAAGAAAATATGAATCACGACGAAGAAAATGAGCATCACGATAAAGAAAATAAGCATCATAATGAAGAAAATATGCATCATGATGAAGAAAATATGCATCATAATGAAGAAAATATGCATCATGATGAAGAAAATATGCATCTTGATGAAGAAAATGTAAATCATGATGAAGAAAATGAGCATCATGATAAAAAAAATGAGCATCATGATGAAGAAAATATGCATCATGATGAAGAAAGTCTGAATCATGATGAAGACAATTAGCAATGATGAAGAAAATTATCATCATGATGATGAAAATATGCATCATGATAAAGAAAATGAGCTTCATGATAAAGGAAACGAGCATTATTATGAAGAAAATAAACATCATGGTGAAGAAAACTTGCATCATGATGAAGAAAATATTCATCATGATAAAAAAAATTAGCATCATAATGAAGAAAATGAGCATCTTGATGAAGGAAAAGAGCATCATGATGAAGAAAATGAACATCATGATAAAAAAAATAAGCATCATGATGAACGAAATGAGCATCATGATTAAGAAAATAAGCATTATGATGAAGAAAATATGCATCACGATGAAGAAAATAAGAATCATGATGAAGAGAATATTCATCATGATGAAAAAAATGAGTATCATGATGAAGTAAATGAGCATCATGATGAAGAAAATATGCATCATGACGAAGAAAGTATGCATCACGATGAAGAAAATTAGCATAATGATGAAGAAAATATGCATCATGATGAAGAAAATGAGCATCTTGAAGAAGAAAATGAGCATCATGATGAAGAAAATATGCATCATGATGCTGAAAATCAGCATCATGAAGAAGAAAATATGCATCATGATGAAGAAAATAAGCATCATGAAGAATAAAATTTGAATCATGATGAAGAAAATGAGTATCATGATAAAGAAAATGAGCAACATGATGATGAAAATATGCATAATGATAAAGAAAATGAGCATTATGATGAAGGAAATAAGCATCATGATGAATAAAATATACATCATGATGAAGATAATGAGCATCATCATGAAGAAAAAATATGCATCATGATGAAGAAAATGAGCATCATGATGAAGAAAATATGCATAATGATGAAGAAAATATGCATCATGATGAAGAAAATATGCATCATGATGAATAAAATGAGCATCACGATGAAGAAAATGAGCATCATGATAAAGAAAATATGTATCATTATGAAGAAAATGAGCATCATGAAGAAGAAAATGAGCATCATGATGAAGAAAATCTGCATCATGATGCAGAAAATGAGCATCATGATGAAGAAAATGAACATCTTGATGAAGAAAATGAACATCATGATGAAGAAAATATGTATCATGGTGAAGAATATGAGCATCATGATAAAGAAAAAAAGCATCACGATGAAGAAAATATGCATCATGATGAAGAAAATATGAATCATGATGAAGAAAATTATTATCATAATGAAGAAAATACGCATCATGATGAATATAATAAGAAGAAAACGATCATCATGATGAAAAAATATGCATCATGATGAAGAAAATTTGCATCTTGAGAAAGAAAATAAGCATCATGATGAAGAAAATGAGCATCATGATGAAGGAAAAGAGCATCATGATGAACAAAATGAGCATCATGATGAAGGAATTGAGCATCATGATGAACGAAATGAGCATCATGATGAAGAAAATATGCATCACGATGAAGAAAATTAGCATCATGATGAAAAAAATATGCATCATGATGAAGAAAAATATGCATCATGATGAAGAAAATGTAAACAATGATGAAGAAAATGAGCATCATGATCAGGAAAATGAGCATCATGATAAAGAAAATATGCATCATGATGAAAAAAATCTGAATCATGATGAAGAAAATTAGCATCATGATGAAGAAAATTAGCATCATGATGATGAAAATATGCATCATGATTAAGAAAACGAGCATCATGATAAAGAAAACGAGCATAATGATGAAGAAAATAAACATCATGATGAAGAAAATTTGCATCGTGGTGGAAAAAATGAGCATCACGATAAAGAAAATGAGCATCATAATGAAGAAAATGAGCATCATAATGAAGGAAATGAGCATCATGATAAAGAAAATGAACGTCATGATGAAGGAAATGAGCATCATGATGAACGAAATGAGCATCATGATTAAGAAAATAAGCATCATAATGAAGAAAATATTCATCACGATGAAGAAAATAATAATCATGATGAAGAAAATATTCATCATGATGAAGAAAATGAACAACATGATGAAGTAAATGAGCATCATGATGAAAACAATTTACATCATTTTGTTGAAAGTATGCATCACGATGAAGAAAATTAGCATCATGATGAAGAAAATATGCATCATGATTAAGAAAATGAGCATCACGATGAAGAAAATGAGCATCATGATGAAGAAAATATGCATCATTATGAAGAAAATGAGCATCATGAAGAAGAAAATGAGCATCATGATGAAGAAAATGTGCATCATGATGCAGAAAATGAGCATCATGATGAATAAAATATGCATCATGATGTAGAAAATAAGCTTCATGAAAAATAAAATATTAATCATGATGAAGAAAATGAGTATCATAATAAAGAAAATGAGCATCATGATGATTAAAATATGCATCATGATGAAGAAAATAAGCATTATGATGAAGGAAATGAGCATCATGTTGAAGGAAATGAGCATCATGATGAATAAAATATACGTCATGATGAAGAAAATGAGCATCAACACGAAGAAAAAATATGCATCATGATGAAGGAAATGAGCTTCATGATGAAGAAAATGAGCATCATGATGAAGAAAATATACATCATCATGAAGAAAATATGCATCATCATGAAGAAAATGAACTTCATGATGAAGAAAATGAGCATCATGATGAAGAAAATGAGAATCATTGTGAAAAAAATATGCATCGTGATGAAGAAAATGAGCATCATGATGAAGAAAATATGCATCGTCATGAAGAAAATATGCATCATCATGAAGAAAATGAACATCATGATGAAGAAAATGAGCATCATGATGAAGAAAATGAACAACATGATGAAGAAAATATGCATCATGATGAAAAAAATGAGCATCATGATAAAGAAAATATGCATCATGATGAAGAAAATACGCCTCATGATGAAGATAATGAGAAGAAAACGAGCATCATGATGAAGAAAATATGCATCATGATGAAAAAAATTTGCATTATGATAAAGAAAATGAGCATCACGATGAAGGAAAAGAGCATCATGATGAAGGAAATGAGCATCATGATGAAGGAATTAAGCATCATGATGAACGAAATATGCATCATGATGAAGAAAATATACATCACGATGAAGAAAAAGAGCATCATGATGAAAAAATATGCATCATGATAAAGAAAATATGCATCATGACGAAGAAAATATGAATCATGATGAAGAAAATGAGTATCATAAAGAAGAAAATAAGCATCATGATAGAGAAAATATGCATCATGATGAAGAAAATGAACTTCATGATGAAGAAAATGAGCATCATGATGAAGAAAATATGCATCATTATGAAGAAAATATTTATCATTATATAGAAAATGAACATCAAGATGAAGAAAATGAGCATCATGATGAAGAAAATGAGAATCATAGTGAAGAAAATATGCATCATGATGAAGAAAATGAGCATCATGATAAAGAAAATGAGCATCACGATAAAGAAAATATGCATCACGACGAAGAAAATGAGCATTACGATGAAGAAAATGTGCATCACGATGAAGAAAATATGCATCATGATGAAGATAATGGGAAGAAAACGAGCATCATGATGAAAAAAATATGCATCATGATGAAGAAAATGAGCATCATGATGAAGAAAATGAGCATCATGATGAAGGAAAAGAGCATCATGATGAACGAAATGAGCATCATGATGTAGAAAATATGCATCACGATGAAGAAAATGAGCATCACGATAAAGAAAATAAGTATCATAATGAAGAAAGTATGCATCATGATGAAGAAAATATGCATCATAATGAAGAAAATATGCATCATATTGAAGAAAATATGTATCATGATGAGGATAACGTAAATCATGATGAAGAAAATGAGCATCATGATGAAGAAAATGAGCATCATGATGAAGAAAATATGCATCATGATGAAGAAAATCTTAATCATGATGAAGAAATTAGCATCATGATGACGAAAATATGCATCATGATGAAGAAAACGAGCATCATGATAAAGGAAACGAGCATTATGATGAAAAAAATAAACATCATGATGAAGAAAATTTGCATAATGATGAAGAAAATTTTCATCATGATAAAGAAAATGAGCATCATGATGAAGGAAATGAGCATCATGATGAGGAAAATGAATATCATGATGAAGGAAATAAGCATCATGATGAACGAAATGAGCATCACAATTAAGAAAATAAGCATCATGAATAAGAAAATATGCATCACGGTGAAGAAAATTAGCATCATGATGAAGAAAATATGAGTCATGATGAAGAAAAAGGGCATCACGATGAAGAAAATGAGTATCATGATGAAGAAAATATGCATCATTATTAAGAAAATAAGCATCATGAAGAAGAAAATGAGCATCATGATGAAGAAAATATGCATCATGATGCAGAAAAAGAGCATCATGATAAAGAAAATATGCATCATGAAGAAGAAAATAAGCATCATGAAGAATAAAATATGAATCATGATGAAGAAAATGAGAATCATGATAAAGAAAAGAGGCATCATGATGATGAAAAATGCATCATGATGAAGAAAATTAGCATTATGATGAAGAAAATCAGCATCCTGATGAAGGAAATGAGCATAATGATGAATAAAATATACATCACGATGAAGAAAATGAGCATCATCATGAAGAAAAATATGCACCATGATGAAGAAAATGAGCATCATGATGAAGAAAATGAGCATCATGATGAAGAAAATATGCATCACGACAAAGAAAATGAGCATCACGATAAAGAAAATGAGCATCATAATGAAGAAAATATGCATCACGACGAAGAAAATATGCATCATAATGAAGTAAATATGCATCATGATGAAGAAAATATGCAGCATGATGAAGAAAATGTAAATCGTGATGAAGAAAATGGGCATCATGATCAAGAAAATGAGCGTCATGATGAAGAAAATATGCATCATGATGAAGAAACTGAGAATCATTATGAAGAAAATTAGGATCATGATGATGAAAATATGCATCATGATGAATAAAACGAGCATCATGATAAAGGAAACGAGCATCATGATGAAAAAAATAAACATCATGATGAAGAAAATTTGCATCATGATGAAGAAAATTTACATCATGATAAAGAAAATGAACATCATAATTAAGAAAATGAGACTCATGATGAAGGAAAAGAGCATCATGATGAAGAAAATGAACATCATGATGAAGGAAATGAGCATCATGATGAATGAAATTAGCATTACGATTAAGAAAATAAGAATCATGATGAAGAAAATATTCATCACGATGAAAAAAATGATAATCATGATGAAGAAAATATTCATCATGATGAAGAAAATGAGCATCATGATGAAGTAATTGAGTATAATGATGAAGAAAATGTGCATCATGATGAAGAAAGTATGCGTCACGATGAAGAAAATTAGCATCATGATGAAGAAAATGTGCATCATGATGAAGAAATTGAGCATCATGATGAAGAAAATGATGAAGAAAATATGCATCATTATGAAGAAAATGAGCATCATGAAGAAGAAAATGAGCATCATGATGAAGAAAAAATATGCATCATGATTAAAAAAATGAGCATCATGATGAAGAAAATATGCATCATGATTAAGAAAATATGCATCATGATGAAGAAAATAAGCATCATGAAGAATAAAATATGAATCATGATGAAGAAAATGAGCATCATGATGAAGAAAATGAGAATCATGATAAAGAAAATATGCATCATCATGAAGAAAATATACATCATCATGATGAAATGAACATCATGATGAAGAAAATGAGCATCATGATGAAGAAAATGAGAATCATAGTGAAGAAAATATGCATCATGATGATTAAAATGAGCATCATGATAAAGAAAATGAGCATCACGATGAAGAAAATATGCGTCACGTTGAAGAAAATATGCATCATGATAAAGAAAATGTACATCATGGTGAAGATAATGAGAAGAAAACGAGCATCATGATGAAGAAAATATGCATCATGATGAAGAAAATTTGTATCATGATAAAGAAAATGAGCATCATGATGATGAAAATGAGCATCATGATGAAGAAAAAGAGCATTATGATGAAGGAAATGAGCATCATGATGAACGAAATGAGCATCATGATGAAGAAAATATGCATCATGATGAATAAAATGAGCATCATGACAAAGAAAATATGAATCACGACGAAGAAAATGAGCATCACGATAAAGAAAATAAGCATCATAATGAAGAAAATATGCATCATGATGAAGAAAATATGCATCATAATGAAGAAAATATGCATCATGATGAAGAAAATATGCATCTTGATGAAGAAAATGTAAATCATGATGAAGAAAATGAGCATCATGATAAAAAAAATGAGCATCATGATGAAGAAAATATGCATCATGATGAAGAAAGTCTGAATCATGATGAAGACAATTAGCAATGATGAAGAAAATTATCATCATGATGATGAAAATATGCATCATGATAAAGAAAATGAGCTTCATGATAAAGGAAACGAGCATTATTATGAAGAAAATAAACATCATGGTGAAGAAAACTTGCATCATGATGAAGAAAATATTCATCATGATAAAAAAAATTAGCATCATAATGAAGAAAATGAGCATCTTGATGAAGGAAAAGAGCATCATGATGAAGAAAATGAACATCATGATAAAAAAAATAGGCATCATGATGAACGAAATGAGCATCATGATTAAGAAAATAAGCATTATGATGAAGAAAATATGCATCACGATGAAGAAAATAAGAATCATGATGAAGAGAATATTCATCATGATGAAAAAAATGAGTATCATGATGAAGTAAATGAGCATCATGATGAAGAAAATATGCATCATGACGAAGAAAGTATGCATCACGATGAAGAAAATTAGCATAATGATGAAGAAAATATGCATCATGATGAAGAAAATGAGCATCTTGAAGAAGAAAATGAGCATCATGATGAAGAAAATATGCATCATGATGCTGAAAATCAGCATCATGAAGAAGAAAATATGCATCATGATGAAGAAAATAAGCATCATGAAGAATAAAATTTGAATCATGATGAAGAAAATGAGTATCATGATAAAGAAAATGAGCAACATGATGATGAAAATATGCATAATGATAAAGAAAATGAGCATTATGATGAAGGAAATAAGCATCATGATGAATAAAATATACATCATGATGAAGATAATGAGCATCATCATGAAGAAAAAATATGCATCATGATGAAGAAAATGAGCATCATGATGAAGAAAATATGCATAATGATGAAGAAAATATGCATCATGATGAAGAAAATATGAATCATGATGAAGAAAATTAGCATCATGATGAAGAAAATTAGCATCATGATGATTAAAATATGCATCATGATTAAGAAAACGAGCATCATGATAAAGGAAACGAGCATTATGATGAAGAAAATAAACATCATGATGAAGAAAATTTGCATCGTGATGAAGAAAATTTACATCTCGATAAAGAAAATTAGCATCATAATGAAGAAATGAGCATCATAATGAAGGAAATGAGCATCATGATAAAGAAAATGAACATCATGATGACGGAAATGAGCATCATGATAAACGAAATGAGCATCATGATTAAGAAAATAAGCATCATAATGAAGAAAATATTCATCACGATGAAGAAAATAATAATCATGATGAAGAAAATATTCATCATGATGAAGAAAATTAACAAAATGATAAAGTAAATGAGCATCATGATGAAAACAATTTGCATTATTTTGAAGAAAGTATGCATCACGATAATGAAAATTAGCATCATGATGAAGAAAATATGTATCATGATTAAGAAAATGAGCATCACGATGAAGAAAATGAGCATCATGATGAAGAAAATATGCATCATTATGAAGAAAATGAGCATCATGTAGAAGAAAATGTGCATCATGATGAAGAAAATATGCATCATGATGCAGAAAATGAGCATCATGATGAAGAAAATATGCATCATGATGTAGAATATAAGCTTCATGAAGAATAAAATATTAATCATGATGAAGAAAATGAGTATCATTATAAAGAAAATGAGCATCATGATGATGAAAATATGCATCATGATGAAGAAAATAAGCATTATGTTGAAGAAAATGAGCATCATGTTGAAGGAAATGAGCATCAACACGAAGAAAAAATATGCATCATGATGAAGGAAATGAGCTTCATGATGTAGAAAATGAGCATCATGATGAAGAAAATATACATCATCATGAAGAAAATATGCATCATCATGAAGAAAATGAACGTCATGATGAAAAAAATGAGCATCATGATGAAGAAAATAAGAATCATAGTGAAGAAAATATGCATCGTGATGAAGAAAATGAGCATCATGATGAAGAAAATATGCATCATCATGAAGAAAATATGCATCATCATGAAGAAAATGAACATCATGATGAAGAAAATGAGCATCATGATGAAGAAAATGAACATCATGATGAAGAAAATATGCATCATGATGAAGAAAATGAGTATCATGATAAAGAAAATATGCATCATGATGAAGAAAATACGCCTCATGATGAAGATAATGAGAAGAAAACGAGCATCATGATGAAGAAAATATGCATCATGATGAAAAAAATTTGCATTATGATAAAAAAATGAGCATCATGATGAAGAAAATGAGCATCACGATGAAGGAAAAGAGCATCATGATGAAGGAAATGAGCATCATGATGAAGGAATTAAGCATCATGATGAACGAAAAATGCATCATGATGAAGAAAATATGCATCACGATGAAGAAAATGAGCATCATGATGAAAAAATATGCATCATGACGAAGAAAATATGAATCATGATGAAGAAAAAGAGTATCATAAAGAAGAAAATAAGCATCATGATAGAGAAAATATGCATCATGATGAAGGAAATGAACTTCATGATGAAGAAAATGAGCATCATGATGAATAAAATATGCATCATTATGAAGAAAATGAACATCATGAAGAAGAAAATGAGCATCATGATGAAGAAAAAATATGCATCATGAATAAAAAAATGAGCATCATGATGAAGAAAATATGCATCATGATTAAGAAAATATGCATCATGATGAAGAAAATAAGCATCATGAAGAATAAAATATGAATCATGATGAAGAAAATGAGAATAATGATGAAGAAAATGAGCATCATGATGAAGAAAATATGCATCATCATGAAGAAAATATACATCATCATGATGAAATGAACATCATGATGAAGAAAATGAGCATCATGATGAAGAAAATGAGAATCATAGTGAAGAAAATATGCATCATGATGATTAAAATGAGCATCATGATAAAAAAAATGAGCATCACGATGAAGAAAATATGCATCACGATGAAGAAAATGAGCATCATGATGAAGAAAATGAGCATCCTGATGAAGAAAATGAGAATCATAGTGAAGAAAATATGCATCATGATGAAGAAAATGAGCATCATGATAAAGAAAATGAGCATCACGATAAAGAAAATATGCATCACGACGAAGAAAATGAGCATCACGATGAAGAAAATATGCATCATGATGAAGATAATGGGAAGAAAACGAGCATCATGATGAAAAAAATATGCATCATGATGAAGAAAATGAGCATCATGATGAAGAAAATGAGCATCATGATGAAGGAAAAGAGCATCATGATGAACGAAATGAGCATCATGATGAAGAAAATATGCATCACGATGAAGAAAATGAGCATCACGATAAAGAAAATAAGTATCATAATGAAGAAAGTATGCATCATGATGAAGAAAATATGCATCATAATGAAGAAAATATATATCAAGATGAGGATAACGTAAATCATGATGAAGAAAATGAGCATCATGATGAAGAAAAGAGGATAACGTAATCCACGACCGACATAGTGCCTTGAAAGAGGTTGAAGAACTCTTTCCTCTTCTGATCCTTGATGTACTGAGAGAAGTATCAATCTTTGAATCGTTCCACAAAGATAGGCCACGTAATAGTAATAGAAGTTGTCTCCTTTAGATTCTGCCACCATCGTCGTGCGTCTGGGCCTAATAGCTTAGTCGCAATGACCACACGATAACATTCTTCAATCATCAGGGTATCAAAGGTCTCTGTAATCTCCTTTAACCATGCGCCCGCTTTAGAAGCATCTCTTGAACCGTCAAATTTTGAAGTTCCCATGCTCTCAACTGCTTTCACCAAATCAGGTATAAAAAGTGCACCTCGAGAAGTAGAACCTCCTAAAGCCATTCTTGGGGTAGAAACTGGGACATTGGATGTGGGTTGAATCGATTCATTAACGCGAATAACGTCCTCAGTGACAGTCGTAGTCGTAGGAGCCGTCGTAGTTGGTGGAACACCATGTATTCGAATGTGATCATAATACAACTTGTACTGCTCTGGTGTCATCATGTGCTCAACACGCAACTCAGCTCGTGGTTGCTCTACCTGGGTAACCGGCACCCTATGATCAGAATTGATAGGGTCCGCAGAAATCGGATGAACGACATGATCAGAAGAAATATGTCCTCGAGGACTCGAAGGATCACGAGGGGTGCGTCCTCGACGTCGAACTGGAGGTGCCATAAAGACTGAAAGAAAAATGCAATGTAAACATCAAGGTAATACGATACCTTAGAAGGACATAGAAACAAAATTGGATCCATTGGCTCGACTCAAAGAGAATGAGACTCATATAACCAGGCTCTGATAGAAAATATGTATCACGATAAAGAAAATAAGCATCATAATGAATAAAGTATGCATCATGATGAAGAAAATATGCATCATAATGAAGAAAATATGCATCATAATGAAGAAAATATGTATCATGATGAAGAAAGTGTAAATCATGATGAAGAAAATGAGCATCATGATGAAGAAAATATGCATCATGATGAAGGAAATCTGAATCATGATGAAAAAATTAGCATCATGATGAAGAAAATTAGCATCATGATGAAGAAAACGAGCATCATGATAAAGGAAACGAGCATTATGATGAAAAAAATAAACATCATGATGAAGAAAATTTGCATCATGATGAAGAAAATTTTTATTATGATAAAGAAAATGAGCATCATAATGAAGAAAATGAGCGTCATGATGAGGAAAAGAGCATCATGATGAAGAAAATAAACATCAAGATGAAGGAAATAAGCATCATGATGAACGAAAATATGCATTACGATGAAGAAAATTAGCATCATGATGAAGAAAATATGCATCATGATGAAGAAAATGAGCGTCACGATGAAGAAAATATGCATCATTATGAAGAAAATGAGCATCATGAAGAAGAAAATGAGCATCATGATGAAGAAAATATGCATCATGATGCAGAAAATGAGAATAATGATGAAGAAAATATGCATCATGATGAAGAAAATAAGCATCATGAAGAATAAAATATGAATCATGATGAAGAAAATGAGAATCATTATAAAGAAAATGAGCATCATGATGATGAAAATATGCATCATGATGAAGAAAATTAGCATTATGATGAAGAAAATGATCATCATGATGAAGGAAATGAGCATCATGATGAATAAAATATACATCACGATGAAGAAAATGAGCATTATCATGAAGAAAAATTTGCATCATGATGAAGTAAGTGAGTATCATGATGAAGAAAATGAGAATCATGATGAAGAATAAATGCATCATGATGAATAAAATGAGCATCATAATGAAGAAAATGAGCATCATGATAAAGGAAAAGAGCATCATGATGAAGAAAATGTGTCACGCCCCGACCCCAGACAGAACGCGACAACCGCCACGTTAACCATAAATTTCGCGGAATGGGTGCACTCCACTCCACAAAGTTTATAGAAAACGTAAGGCTTGCTATCAAGTACCTGTAGAATTGAACAACTGATAACAATGGGTACAACCCGAGGACATCATCTCATAAAGTATCAACAAGGATTTACAAAGGTACAAAATACAACAATGTAACTTAGTTTAAAGAAAAAAATACTTGAACGATATAACATCGCGAGGGTACAAAAAGAACATCAAGGGGGTCACCAAATATAAACTATACAATCTTGCCAATGGATCCGCCAATTTATACACAAAAAGAAGAGTACCCAAGCACTGATCGGATGACGAGCAAAAGATAGGCAAACCTCCAACCAAAAGATATCAATCGCCTGAAAAGGAAAGGAATGGTGGGGGGTGAGCAAAACCACTAGCTCAGTGAGGTGATAAGCCGATCACGCCAACCCTTATACGAAGTATGTACTCACGTTCATGACTTATAACTTAAAATCCAACATTTGCGTTCCACATCAAGTATTTCTTACACAATATACAAATTAATGAAAATAAAACCTCTATACGCATTTAAAAAATAACACATTTAGCTCAAACAACATGTTAACACATAAAAGATGCATGGGTAGCCAATATCCTCCTCGAACTGAGCTCTCAGTCGAGAGTCAGTCCGAACCCGTCACCGTTACTCTAGACAAAATGAAGGTTAATGCTCTTTCTCAACATATACCAAGTACCACAATTTTATATCAATGAGATCCTTGAAATGATAAAACATGTAAACATATAAAACATGCGTGTCCCACACCGGTGACGTTGACTGAGCCTATAATAGGCTGATCCATCTAACGATCACCTTCCAGAGTATCAATATTTGGCAAATGGATAGGTACCTCGTTAGATCTAACTCACCCAGGTTTGCCAAGCCATGGGCGATTAGTTTATCACTCTAACTCACCCGAACCACGACTATTCGGGCTACTTAATCAATGTCGCTCCAACTCACCCGAACCGTGACCAATTCGGGCTACTTAACCTTGGTACCAGGTATGCGTATAAATCATCAAATGCATAACAACTCAAGTCACGAGATTATCAATAGATTAATCCTCAAATACTTCACAACAAATGATATCATATATCGAGCCAGCAAGGCTCTATAAATTAAAACAAACAATACCCGTAATACATGGCTGACAGGACTCTATATGAAATAATATAAGTAATCAATGGACCATATCATGCCAATCAGGCTCAACCTAGAGCAATTGAGCCAATCAGCCTCTTTACCACATAACACATCACCAAGTAATTTTCTTATCATGTAAGTAAAGAAAATGAATGCAAACTTGTCAAGGGTCCACACTTCCCATAAGAGAAGGCATTCTCGAATTATCAACTCACAAGGAAATGATTAACTTTCTCCAAATTCTGAAGTTATTCCCTTGCCCTTCGACGATTGATATTTTCCTAAAAAGTAGATAAGCAAATGAATACAAATCAATATACATAGGAGTTGATATTAAATAAAGGGCAGCTCGTAACTCCTCAATACCAACTCCGAGCCTCACATAAGCCGGTTCATATCATTTCTCAAACGAAACGATATGAAATAAATTTGAATTTGACATAACAAATTCTGAAATTTTCCATCCTGCGGCAGTTCACGAAAAAAATCATAACTAATTGTATAAAACTCGGATTGAGGTGTTTCAAGTGGCTACGGAAAACTAACGAATCCAGCTACATACAGAAATTGAGTTTGCAAATTTTTGAGGGCAATAGATATGCCAAAATCAGTTCGGACAGTGGCTGCGAATCACCTAGAGGTCCGTATAGAAATTAAGTTTGCAACTTTCTAAGATCAATAGCTATGTCGAAAGTAGGTCGAACAGAAGCATACCAATTTCCCTTTACTAGGAAGAAACCCAACAAAATCACAAAATCATGGAGAAAGGAAGCTTAATTGACATATTACTTACCTTAACACACTTATACACCAACTAAAATGAGAGTTGTATGGGAGAATTTGATCACAAGGGTTTCTCCTCTTCCTTTCTCTTCTTTCCCCCTCTTGGATGTTCTAGAAGCCCTTTCTTATTTCTTATCTTCCTTTCTCCTTTTTATTCTATTTTTGACATATATTGTTGGGGCTATTGATGGGCTGGGCTTATTAATAGATTAAGCCATTTAAGTGAGTTAGACTTTGGGCCAAAAATAAATATATAGATTTTGGGCACTAAAAGCAAATTCTAGTTGGGCTAATAATAATAAAATAGATTTTGGGCTCTAAAAACAAATCTAGTTTGGGGCTGATATATTATAAGGTTTGGGCCAAAGATAAATAAATTATTTTGGCCTTTTAAAAGTTGAGGCAAGACATTATAAGGTATCCCCTCCTCTAAAAAGTTTCGTCCTCGAAATGTAAACGTACCTAGAGATGAAAAGAGATGTGGATGTTGTTGACGTATAACAGACTCTAGCTCCCATGTTTCTTCTTCAATTCGATCACTTCTCTATAGAACCCTCACCATAGGAATGGATTTATTACGAAGCATTTTCTCTCGGCGATCCACAATTTGAACAGGTTGGACTTCGTACGATAGATTTTCCTTTAATGCAACTGGGGGACATTTGAGCACATGTGAAGGATTTGGTTCATATTTTCTAAGCATAGAGACATGGAAGACATCGTGAATCTTTGACAATTCTGATGGTAGCTCAAGTCGATACGCGACACGACCATTCCTTTGCAAGATCATAAACGGGCCAATATACCTCGGACTTAACTTTCCTCGATGGTGGAATCGCAGCACGCCCTTCCACGGAGAAACTTTCAGAAACACTTTGTCTCCTACATTAAACTCTAACTCGCGCCTCCTATTATCTGCATAGCTTTTCTATCGATCTTGTGCTGCTTTAAGTCTGTCTCGAATAAGTTGTACTTTTTCCTTTGCATCTTCGATAAGCTCTACTTGTTCGATTTGCCTCTCACCAACCTCATCCCAAAGGAGTGGTGTCCGACACTTTCGGCCATAAAGAGCTTCGTACGGGGGCATTCCAATGCTTGAATCATAACTGTTGTTATAAGCGAACTCCACCAAAGTCACGTACCTATCCCAGCTACCTCCCAAATTCAACACCACTGCACGTAGCATGTCTTCTAGCGTCTGTATAGTTCTCTCTGACTGCCCATCAGTCTGTGGATGAAACGAAGTACTGAATAGAAGTTTCGTACCCAACGCCCTTTGCAGACTAGGCCAAAAACGTGAAGTGAATTGTAGATCTCGATCAGATATGATTGACACTGTTACTCCATGCAATCTCATGATTTCATCCACATATAACTTGGCAAGTTTCTCTAAAATGTCATTGGTGTGTACCGGAAGGAAATGTGCCGATTTCGTCAAACGATCAACAATGACCCAGATTGAGTCATGACCCTTTTGCGTTCGAGGCAAACCGGAAACAAAGTCCATCGTGATGTTCTCCCATTTCCACTCAGGAATAGGTAGTGGTTGAAGCATACCGGCTGGTCTTTGGTCTTCCGTTTTTATCTGTTGGCATGATAAACATTTTGATACGAATTCAGCAACGTCCCGTTTCATACCTGGCCACCAATAATGCTCCCGAAGCGTTCTGTACATTTTGGTACTACTAGGATGCATCGCATAAGCTGAAGAATGGACTTCCTCAAGAATAGCTCTTCGAATTTCAAGTTTTGATGGAACACAAACACAATTTTTAAAAGTAAGGAGTCCGCCATCCCAAATCTAAAATTCTGTTTCTTTTCCTTGCTTTAGCTTCGCCATCTTCTGTTGTAAATGAACATCATGTGATTGTCTTTCTCGAATTTGCTCGAACAAAGTAGGTCGAACCTCAAATTTGGCGATTAGAGCGGAATCATTAGACTTTTCACAATCGAGCGAAATGCGCAAAGATTTAAACTGCTCCAACATAGGAAGATAAGAAGATCGAATCGAAGCAAGTGAGGTAGAAGACTTTCTACTCAGAGCATCTGCAACAACGTTTGCCTTGCCAGGATGATAATCAATGACTAAGTCATAGTCACTAATCAACTCCATCCATCGCCTTTGTCGGAGGTTGAGTTCCTTTTGCTTGGTGATATACTTTAAGCTTTTGTGATCAGTGAAAATTCTACAAGTTGCACCATAAAGATAGTGCCTCCATATTTTCAACGCAAAGATGATTGCAGCCAACTCCAAATCGTGTATGGGATCATTTTCTTCATTCTTCTTCAATTGCCTTGAAGCGTAGGCAATAACCTTTCCTTCTTGCATTAGAACACATCCTAACCCTTGTCGCGAGGCATCGCTATAAATGGTAAATTCTTCAATTGCCGGGTCTGGCAAAGCAAGAATAGGGGCTGAAACGAGTCGTCTTTTCAATTCTTGAAATGCCTCCTCACACTCTTCACTCCATTCAAATTTTACCCCTTTCCGAGTCAATTTAGTCAAAGATGAAGCCAGCAACGAAAAGTCTTTGACAAATCGTCGATAATATCCAGCTAATCCCAGAAAGCTACGAATCTCTGTCATGTTCTTTGGATGCTCCCAATTCAGTATAGCTTGAATCTTCACTGGATCGACGTAGATTCCTTCTTTAGAAATGCGATGACCCAAAAAGCTTACCTCACGAAGCCAAAATTCACACTTCGAAAATTTAGCATAAAGCTGATTTTCTCTAAGAACATTCAAAACAATTCTTAGATGATGAGAGTGCTCGTCGTCTGATTTAGAATAAATAAGGATGTCATCAATGAAGACGATGACAAACTTATCTAAGTACGGCCGAAAGACCCGATTCATAAGATCCATAAAAGCTGCAGGAGCATTTGTTAGTCCAAAAGGCATAACACAGAATTCAAAATGATCATATCTGGTTCGGAAAGCAGACTTGGGGATATCAGATTCCCTAATCCTGAGTTGGTGAAAACCAGATCGCAAATCAATTTTTGAGAACACGGTTGCTCCTTGCAATTGATCAAATAGATCATCGATTCTCGGAAGAGGGTATTTGTTCTTGATTGTCACTTTATTCAACTGACGGTAGTCGACGCATAGGCGAAGTGATCCGTCTTTCTTCTTGACAAAAAGAACTGGAGCACCCCACGGAGATGTTCTAGGTCGTATGAACCCCTTCTCCAATAATTCCCAAAGTTGTGTCTTGAGTTCCTTGAGCTCAGCTGTCGACATTCGATATGGAGTAATCGATATAGGTGTGATTCCAGGAAGTACGTCAATGGAAAAATCAATCTCTCGATTCGGAGGCTTTCCTGGTAAGTCTTCGGGAAAGACATCAGAAAATTCATTCACGATCGGGATGTCCTCTAGTTTAGTCTCAGGAAGAGAAGTGTCGATGACAAATGCCAAAAATGCCTCACAACCCTTGCGCATTAATTTATGCGCAGACAATATTGAAATAAAAAAGAGTAGTCTCTTTTGAAGTTCACCTTTAAAAACAAGTTCTGGGAATCATGGTCTACGGAAAATAACAAGCTTCTCGTGGCAGTCGAGAATCGCATGATGAGAAGAAAGCCAATCCATACCAAGAATAACATCGAGATCGATCAAAGGCAATGGTATCAATTCAGCTTCTAGAATGACATCCTTAATCTTCAATGGGCAACCAAGGAACACCGAATCATGAATTAGACGCTCCCCAAGAGGGGTATAACTATGATTTCAAGTGACAAATAAGAGATAGGATAATTTAAGATTGCAGCAAGGTCATCCCGTATATAAGACCTATCAGAACCTGGATCAAATAAAGCATAGACCTACCTGGTGGTCTCCAACAGACACATGGCCTGAAGAAGTAAGATTACATAAGATTATGAGTTAAAAGTTCGGAACGATAAAATTTCTTACGAATGTCTTATTCGTAATCAATTGGCGTAACGAGGCAGGGGTTAGATCAAGCATGTAAAAATACTCGAATTATAAATTACCTGTCACAACCTTCGGATCTGATCAAGCCTCTTTCTGGGAAATATGAAATACTCTAGTTTGATTCCTTCCTTGCATAGGTGATTGAGTGCTAGGGCCGCTTATGGTATCAGGTACTCTGGCAGCTGCTGATCGAGTATCTCTGGGTGTAGAATATACTGGTCTACCACGAGGCTGACTAGAACTCTGACCGCTCGCTCCCGTAAGCTGGGGACAAGAACCTCTCATATGCCCCGATTGTCGACACTGATAACATACCTGAGGAGCCTTGCAGGGGCCGTCGTGATAATTTAAGCAATTCTGGCACTTGCGATTTGCACCAACCGATCCCTAGACATTGCTCCCACCTCTATTAAACTGCTCTCGAGGCTGAGGAAAACTAGTGGATACCGAATTAGGTACGCTACGCGAAGATCCCACACCTCTATACATCTTCAATGCATTTCCTGGAATTGCGCTCCCTTGCCTTTTCTTTTGAGTTCGCTCTGCAAACTTATGTCTCGCTTGAACTAAACCTTCTACCCTTAGAGCTTCTTCTACGGGCTCGTCAAGACTCTCGTACTTGTCTCCATACTTGATGCGATCTCGAATATTTAGATTAAGACCGTCTTCAAATCTCTTGCATAAGTCTCTCGTCGTATATGACTCCGGAGCAAATTCTCGCAATTTAAGAAACTTACTTTCATAATCCACGACCGACATAGTGCCT
Source organism: Pogostemon cablin (assembly GCA_023678885.1). Taxonomy (NCBI): domain Eukaryota; kingdom Viridiplantae; phylum Streptophyta; class Magnoliopsida; order Lamiales; family Lamiaceae; genus Pogostemon; species Pogostemon cablin. The sequence continues at coordinate 10,773,647 of CM042973.1, forward strand.
TGAAAGAGGTTGAAGAACTCTTTCCTCTTCTGATCCTTGATGTACTGAGAGAAGTATCGATCTTTGAATCGTTCCACAAAGATAGGCCACGTAATAGTAATAGAAGTTGTCTCCTTTAGATTCTGCCACCATCGTCGTGCGTCTGGGCCTAATAGTTTGGTCGCAATGACAACACGATAACATTCTTCAATCATCAGGGTATCAAAGGTCTCTGTAATCTCCTTTAACCATGCGCCCGCTTTTGAAGCATCTCTTGCACCGTCGAATTTTAAAGTTCCCATGCTCTCAACTGCTTTCACCAAATCAGGTATAAAAAGTGCACCTCGAGAAGTAGAACCTCCTAAAGCCATTCCTGGGGTAGAAACTGGGACATAGGATGTGGGTTGAATCGGTTCATTAGCGCGAATAACGTCCTCAGTGACAGTCGTAGTCGTAGGAGCCGTCGTAGTTGGTGGAACACCATGTATTCGAATGTGATCATAATACAACTTGTACTGCTCTGGTGTCATCATGTGCTCAACACGCAACTGAGCTCGTGGTTGCTCTACCTGGGTAACCGGCACCCTATGATAAGAATTGATAGGGTCCGTAGAAATCGAATGAACGACATGATCAGAAGAAACATGTCCTCGAGGACTCGAAGGATCACAAGGGGTGCGTCCTCGACGTCGAACTGGAGGTGCCATAAAGACTGAAAGAAAACTGCAATGTAAACATCAAGGTAATACGATACCTTAGAAGGACATAGAAACAAAATTTGATCCATTGGCTCGACTCAAAGAGAATGAGACTCATATAATCTCGCTCTGATACCAAAAAAGTTGTCACGCCCCGACCCCAGACAGAACGCGACAACCGCCACGTTAACCATAAATTTCGCGGAATGGGTGCACTCCACTCCACAAAGTTTATAGAAAATGTAAGGCTTGCTATCAAGTACCTGTAGAACTGAACAACTGATAAAAACGGGTACAACCCGAGGACATCATCTCATAAAGTATCAACAAGGATTTACAAAGGTACAAAATACAACGATGTAACTTAGTTTAAAGAAAAAATACATGAATGATATAACATTGCGAGGGTACAAAAAGAACATCAAGGGGGTCACCAAATATAAACTGTACAATCTCGCTAATGGATCCGCCAATTTATACACAAAAAGAAGAGTACCCAAGCACTGATCGGATGATGAGCAAAAGATAGGCAAACCTCCAACCAAAAGATATCAACCGCCTGAAAAGGAAAGGAATGGTGGGGGGTGAGCAAAACCACTAGCTCAGTGAGGCGATAAGCCGATCACGCCAACCTTTATACGAAGTATGTACTCACGTTCATGACTTATAACTTAAAATCCAACATTTGAGTTCCACATCAAGTATTTCTTACACAATATACAAATTAATGAAAATAAAACAACTATACACATTTAAAAAATAACACATTTAGTTCAAACAGCATGTTAACACATAAAAGATGCATGGGTAGCCAATATCCTCCTCGAACTGAGCTCTCCGTCGAGAGTCAGTCCGAGCCCGTCACCGTTACTCTAGACAAAATGAAGGTTAATGCTCTTTCTCAACATATACCAAGTACCACAATTTAATATCAATGAGATCCTTGAAATGATAAAACATGTAAACATATAAAACATGCGTGTCCCACACCAGTGACGTTGACTGAGCCTATAATAGGCTGATCCATCTAACGATCACCTTCCAGAGTATCAATATTTGGCAAATGGATAGGTGCCTCGTTAGATCTAACTCACCCAGGTTTGCCAAGCCACGGGCGATTAGTTTGTCACTCTAACTCACCCGAACCGCGACTATTCAGACTACTTAATCAATGTCGCTCCAACTCACCCGAACCGTGACCAATTCGGGCTACTTAACCTTGGTACCAGGTATGCATATAAATCATAAATGCATAACAACTCAAGTCACGAGATTATCAATAGATTAATCCTCAAATACTTCACAACAAATGATATCATATATCGAGCCAGCAAGGCTCTATAAATTAAAACAAACAGTACCCGTAATACATGGCTGACAGGACTCTATATGAAATAATATAAGATAATCAATGGACCATATCATGCCAATCAGGCTCAACCTAGAGCAATTGAGCCAATCAGCCTCTTTACCACATAACACATCACCAAGTAATTTTGTTATCAAGTAAGTAAAGAAAATGAATGCAAACTTGTCAAGGGTCCACACTTCCCACAAGAGAAGGCATTCCCGAATTATCAACTCACAAGGAAATGATTAACTCTCTCCGAAATCTGAAGTTATTCCCTTGCCCTTCGACGATTGATCTTTACCTAAAAAGTAGATAAGCAAATGAATACAAATCAATATACATAGGAGTTGATATTAAATAAAGGGCAGCTCGTAACTCCTCAACACCAACTCCGAGTCTCACATAACCCGGTTCATATCATTTCTCAAACGAAACGATAGGAAATAAATTTGAATTTGACATAACAAATTCTGAAATTTTCCAGCCTGCGGCAGTTCACGAAAAAAATCATAACTAATTGTATATAACTTGGATTGAGGCGTTTCAAGTGGCTACGGAAAGCTAACAAACTCAGCTACATACAGAAATTGAGTTTGCAAATTTCTGGGGGCAATAGATATGCCAAAATCAGCTCGGACAGTGGCTACGAATCACCTAGAGGCAGTTTACAAAAAAATTCATAACTAATTGTAGAAAAATCGGATTGAGGTGTTTCAAGTGGCTACGGAAAGCTAACGAATCCAGCTACGTATAGAAATTAAGTTTACAACTTTCTAAGATCAATAGCTATGTCGAAAGTAGGTCGAACAGAAGCATACGAATTTCCCTTTACTAGGAAGAAACCCAACAAAATCACAAAATCATGGAGAAAGGAAGCTTAATTGACATATTACTTACCTTAACACACTTATACACCAACAAAAATGAGAGTTGTATGGCAGAATTTGATCACAAGGGTTTCTCCTCTTCCTTTCTCTTCTTTCCCCCTCTTGGATGTTCTAGAAGTCCTTTCTTATTTCTTATCTTCCTTTCTCATTTTTATTCTATTTTTGACATATATTGTTGGGGCTATTGATGGGCTAGGCTTATTAATAGATTAAGCCATTTAAGTGAGTTAGACTTTGGGCCAAAAATAAAAAAATAGATTTTGGGCTCTAAAAGCAAATTCTAGTTGGGCTAATAATAATAAAATAGATTTTGGGATCTAAAAACAAATTCTAATGATGAAGGAAAAGAGCATCATAATGAAGGAATTGTGCATCACGATGAAGAAAAAGAGCATCATGATGAAGAAAATATGCATCATGACGAAGAAAATGAGCATCACGATAAAGAAATAAGCATCATGATGAAGAAAATATGCATCATGATGAAGAAAATATGAATCATGATGAAGAAAATTACCATCATGATGATGAAAATATGCATCATGATGAAGAAGACGAGCATCATGATGAAGGAAACGAGTATCATGATGAAGAAAATAAGCATCATGATGAAAAAAATTTGCATAATGATGAAGAAAATTTACATCATTATAAAGAAAATGAGCATCATAATGAAGAAAATGAGCATCATGATAAAGAAAATGAGCATCATGATGAAGGAAATGAGCATCATGATTAAGAAAATAGGCATTATGATGAAGAAAATATGTATGACGATGAAGAAAATGAGCATCGTGATGAAGAAAATATTCATCGTGATGAAGAAAATGAGTATCATGATGAAGTAAATGAGCATCATGATGAAGAAAATATGCATCATGATGAAGAAATATACATCACAATGAAGAAAATTAGCATCATGATGAAGAAAATATGCATTATGTTGAAGAAAATGAGCATCACGATGAAGAAAATGAGCATCATGATAAAGAAAATATGCATCATTAAGAAGGAAATGAGAATCATGATGAAGGAAATAAGCATCATGATGAATAACATATACATCATGATGAAGAAAATGAGCATCATCATGGAGAAAAAATATGCATCATGATGAAGAAAATGAGCATCATGATGAATTAAGTGAGCATCATGATGAAGAAAATGAGAATCATGATGAAGAATATACGCATCATGATTAAGAAAATGAGCATCATGATAAAGAAAATATGCATCATGACGAAGAAAATGAGCATCACGATAAAGAAAATTTGCACTATAACAAAGAAAATATGCATCATGATGAAGAAAATATGCATCATAATGAAGAAAATATGCATCATGATGAAGAAAATATAAATCATGATGAAGAAAATGAGCATCATGATCAAGAAAATGAGCACCATAATGAAGAAAATATGCATTATGATGAAGAAAATCTGAATCATGATGAAGAAAATTAGCATCATGATGAAGAAAATTAGCATCATGATGATGAAAATATGCATCATGATGAAGAAAACGAGCATCATGATAAAGGAAACGAGCATTATGATGAAGAAAATAAACATCATGATGAAGAAAATTTGCATCATGATGAAAAAAATTTACATCACGATGAAGAAAATGAGCATCATGATGAAGAAAATATGCACATTATGAAGAAAATGAGCATCATGAAGAAGAAAATGAGAATCATGATGAAAAAATATGAATCATGATGCAGAAAGTATGCATCACGATGAAGAAATTAGCATCATAATGAAGAAAATATGCATCATGATGAAGAAAATAAGCATCATGAATAATAAAATATGAATCATGATGAAGAAAATGAGTATCATGATAAAGAAAATGAGCATCATGATGATGAATATATGCATCATGATGAAGAAAATGAGCATCATGATGAAGGAAATGAGCATCATGATGAAAGAAATATACATCATGATGAAGGAAATGAGCATCATCATGAAGAAAAAATATGCATCATGATGAAGAAAATGAGCATCATGATGATGTAAGTGAGCATCATGATGAAGAAAATGAGAATCATGATGACGAATATATGCATCATGATAAAGAAAATGAGAATCATGATAAAGAATATATGCATCATGATGAAGAAAATGAGCATCATGAAGAAGAAATTATGAATCATGATGAAGAAAATGAGTATGAAGATGAAGAAAATGAGCATCATAATTGATAAAATATGCATCATGATGAAGAAAATGAGCATCATGATGTAGTAAATAAACATCATGATGAAGAAAATATGCATCCTGATGAAGAAAAGGAGCATCATGATGAAGAAAATGAGCATTATGATGAAGGAAATGAGTATCATGATGAAGGAAATGAGCATCATGATGAATAAAATACACACCATGATGAAGAAAATGAGCATCATCATGAAGAAAAAATATGCATCATGATGAAGAAAATGAGCATCATGATGAAGTAAGTGAGCATCATGATGAAGAAAATGAGAATCATGATAAAGAAAATGTAAATCATGTTGAAGAAAATGACCATCATGATCAAAAAAATGAGCATCATGATGAAGAAAATATGCATCATGATGAAGAATATCTGAATCATGATGAAGAAATTAGCATCATGATGAAGAAAATTAGCATCATGATGATGAAAATATGAATCATGATGAAGAAAACGAGCATCATGATAAAGGAAACAAGCATTATGATGAAGAAAATAAACTTCATGATGTAGTGCATCATGATGAAGAAAATATTCATCATGATAAAGAAAATGAGCATCATAATGAAGAAAATGAGCATCATGATGTAAGAAAAGTGCATCATTTGAAGAAAATGAACATCATGATAAAGGAAATAAGCTTCATGATGAACGAAATGAGCATCATGATTAAGAAAATAAGAATCATGATGAAGAAAAAATGCATCACGATGAAGAAAATGAGAATCATGATGAAGAAAATATTCATCATGATGAAGAAAATGAGCATCATAATGAAGTAAATGAGCATCATGATGAAGAAAATATGCATCATGATAAAGAAAGTATGTATCACGATGAAGAAAATTAGCAAGCATCATGATGAAGAAAATATGCATCATGATGAAGAAAATGAGAGTCACGATAAAGAAAATGAGCGTCATGATGAAAAAATGTGCATCATTATGAAGAAAATGAGCATCATGAAGAAGAAAATGAGAATCATGATGAAGAAAATATGCATCATGATGCAAAATTGATCATCATGATGAAGAAAATATGCATCATGATGAAAAAAATAAGCATCATGAAGAATAAAATATGAATCATGATGAAGAAAATGAGTATCCTGATAAAGAAAATGAGCATCATGATGATGAAAATATGCATCATGATGAAGAAAATGAGCATTATGATGAAGGAAATGAGCATCATGATGAAGGAAATGAGCATCATGATGAATAACGTATACATCATAATGAAGAAAATGAGCATCATCATGAAGAAAAATATGCATCGTGATGAAGAAATGAGCATCATGATGAATTAAGTGAGCATCATGATGAAGAAAATGAGAATCATAATGAAGAATATACGCATCATGATTAAGAAAATGAGCATCGTGATAAAGAAAATATGCATCATGAAGAAGAAAATGATCATCACGATAAAGAAAATTAGCACTATAACAAATAAAATATGCATCATGATGAAGAAAATATGCGTCATAATAAAGAAAATATGCATCATAATGAAGAAAATATACATCATGATGAAGAAAATATAAATCAAGATGAAGAAAATGAGCATCATGATCAAGAAAATAAGCACCATGATGAAGAAAAAATGCATCATGATGAAGAAAATTTGAATCATGATGAAGAAAATTAGCATCATGATGAAGAAAATTAGCATCATGATGATGAAAATATGCATCATGATGAAGAAAACGAGCATCATGATAAAGGAAACGAGCATCATGATGAAGAAAATAAACATCATGATGAAGAAAATTTGCATCATGATGAAAAAATTTACATCACGATGAAGAAAAGTAGCATCATGATGAAGAAAACATGCACATTATGAAGAAAATGAGCATCATGAAGAAGAAAATGAGAATCATGATGAAAAATATGAATCATGATGCAGAAAGTATGCATCACGATGAAGAAATTAGTATCATGATAAAGAAAATATGCATCATTATGAAGAAAATAAGCATCATGAATAATAAAATATGAATCATGATGAATAAAAGGAGTATCATGATAAAGAAAATGAGCATCATGATGATGAATATATGCATCATGATGAAGAAAATGAGCATTATGATGAAGGAAATGAGCATCATGATGAAGGAAATATACATCATGATGAAGGATATAAGCATCATCATGAAGAAAAAATATGCATCATGATGAAGAAAATGGGCATAATGATGAAGTAAGTGAGCATCATGATGAAGAAAACGAGAATCATGATGACGAATATATGCATCATGATGAAGAAAATGAGCATCATGATGAGGAATATATGCATCATGATGAAGAAAATGAGCATCATGATGAAGAAAATATGAATCATGATGAAGAAAATGAGTATCAAGATGAAGAAAATGAGCATCGTAATTGATAAAATATGCATCATGATGAAGAAAATGAGCATCATGATGAAGAAAATATGCATCACGATGTAGAAAATGAGCATCACGATGAAGAAAATATGTATCATAATGAAGAATATATGCTTCATGATGAAGAAAATGAGCATCATGATGAAGAAAATATGAATCATGATGAAGAAAATGAGTATCAAGATGAAGAAAAAGAGCATCATAATTGATAAAATATGCATCATGATGAAGAAAATGAGCATCATGATGAAGAAAATATGCATCACGATGTAGAAAATAAGCATCACGATGATGAAAATATGTATCATAATGAAGAATATATGCTTCATGATGAAGAAAATGTGCATCATGATGAAGAAAATGAGCATCATGAACAAGAAAATGAGCATCATGATGAAGAAAATTTGCATCATGATGATAAAAATATGCATCATGATGAAGAAAATGAGCACTATGATGAAGGAAACGAGCATCATGATGAAGAAACCGAGCATCATGATGAAGAAAATATGCATCATGATAAAGAAAATGAACATCATGTTAAAGAAAATAAACATCATGATGAAGGAAAAGAGCATCATAATGAAGGAATTGTGCATCACGATGAAGAAAAAAAGCATCATGATGAAGAAAATATGCATCATGACGAAGAAAATGAGCATCACGATAAAGAAATAAGCATCATGATGAAGAAAATATGCATCATGATGAAGAAAATATGAATCATGATGAAGAAAATTACCATCATGATGATGAAAATATGCATCATGATGAAGAAGACGAGCATCATGATGAAGGAAACGAGTATCATGATGAAGAAAATAAGCATCATGATGAAAAAAATTTGCATAATGATGAAGAAAATTTACATCATTATAAAGAAAATGAGCATCATAATGAAGAAAATGAACATCATGATAAAGAAAATGAGCATCATGATGAAGGAAATGAGCATAATGATGACTAAATGAGCATCATGATTAAGAAAATAGGCATTATGATGAAGAAAATATGTATGACGATGAAGAAAATGAGCATCATGATGAAGAAAATGAGTATCATGATGAAGTAAATGAGCATCATGATGAAGAAAATATGCATCATGATGAAGAAATTATACATCACAATGAAGAAAATTAGCATCATGATGAAGAAAATATGCATCATGATGAAGAAAATGAGCATCACGATGAAGAAAATGAGCATCATGATAAAGAAAATATGCATCATTATGAAGGAAATGAGAATCATGATGAAGGAAATAAGCATCCTGATGAAGAAAATATACATCATGATGAAGAAAATGAGAATCATCATGAAGAAAAAATATGCATCATGATGAAGAAAATTAGCATCATGATGAAGAAAATGATCATCATGATGAAGAATATATGCATCATGATGAAGAAAATGAGCACCACGATTAAGAAAATAAGCATCACGATGAAGACAATATGCATCACGACGAAGAAAATGAGTATCATGATGAAAAAAATTAGGATCATGATGAAGAAAATGAGCATCACGATCAAGAAAATGAGAATCATGATGAAGAAAATATGCATCATGATGAAGAAAATGAGCATCACGATCAAGAAAATGAGCATCATGATGAAAATATGCATCATGATGAAGAAAATATGAATATTGATGAAGAAAATTAGCATCATGATGATATAAATATGCATTATAATGATGAAAATATGCATCATGATGAAGAAAATGAGCATCATAATAAAGGAAATGAGCATCATGATGAAGGAAATGTGCATCATGATGAAGAAAATGAACATCATGATGAAGCAAATATGCATCATGATGAAGAAAAGGAGCATCATGATGAAGAAAATGAGCATCATGGTGAAGGAAAAGAGCATCATGATGAAGAAAATGAGCATTATGATGAAGGAAATGAGCATCATGATGAATAAAATATACACCATGATGAAGAAAATGAGCATCATCATGAAGAAAAAATATGCATCATGATGAAGAAAATGAGCTTCATGATGAACTAAGTGAGCATCAAGATGAAGAAAATGAGAATCATGATCAAGAATATATGCATCACTATGAAGAAAATGAGCATCATGATGAAGAAAATATGCATCACGATAAAGAAAATGAGCATCATAATGAAGAAAATATGCATCATGATGAAGGAAATATGCATCATGATGAAGAAAATGTAAATCATGATGAAGAAATTAGAATCATGATGAAGAAAATTAGCATCATGATGATGAAAATATGCATCATGATGAAGAAAACGAGCTTCATGATAAAGGAAACGAGCATTATGATGAAAAAAATAAACATTATGACGAAGAAAACTTGCATCATGATGAAGAAAATATTCATCATGATAAAGAAAATGAGCATCATAATGAAGAAAATGAACATCATGATGAAGGAAAAGAGCATCATGATGAAGAAAATGAACATCATGATAAAGGAAATAAGCATCATGATGAACGAAATGAGGATCATTATTAAGAAAATAAGCATCATGATGAAGAAAATATGCATCACGATGAAGAAAATAAGAATCATGATGAAGAGAATATTCATCATGATGAAGAAAATGAGTATCATGATGAAGTAAATGAGCATCATGATGAAGAAAATATGCATCATGATGAAGAAAGTATACATCACGATGAAGAAAATTAGCATCATGATGAAGAAAATATGCATCATGATGAAGAAAATGAGCATCACGATGAAGAAAATGAGCATCGTGATGTAAAAAATATGCGTCTTTATGAAGAATATGAGCATCATGAAGAAGAAAATGAGCATCATGATGAAGAAAAAATGCATCATGATGCAGAAAATGAGCATCATGATGAAGAAAATATGCATCATGATGAAGAAAATAAGCATTATGAAGAATAAAATATGAATCATGATGAAGAAAATGAGTATCATGATAAAGAAAATGAGCAAACATGATGATGAAAATATGCATCATGATAAAGAAAATGAGCATTATGGTGAAGGAAATAAACATCATGATTAAGAAAATGAGCATCATCATGAAGAAAAAATATGCATCATGATGAAGAAAATTAGCATCATGATGAAGAAAATATGCATAATGATGAAGAAAATATGCATCATGATGAAAAAATATGAATCATGATGAAGAAAATGAGTATCATAAGCATCACGATGAAGAAAATATTCATCATGATGAAGGAAATGAGCTTCAAGATGAAGAAAATGAGCATCATGATGAAGAAAATATGCATCATTATAAAAAAAATAAACATCATGATGAAGAAAATATGCATCATGATGAAGAAAATGAGCATTATGATAAAGAAAATGAGCATCACGATAAATAAAATATGCATCACGACGAAGAAAATGAGCATCATGATGAAGAAAATATGCATCACGATGAAGAAAATATGTATCATGATAAAGAAAATAAGCATCATGATGAAGAAAATGAGCATCATGATGAAGTAAAAGAGCATCATGATGAAGGAAATAAGCATCATGATGAACGAAATGAGCATCATGATGAAGAAAATATGCATTACGATGAATAAAATGAGCATCATGATGAAGAAAATATGTATCACGATGAAGAAAAATGAGCATCACGATAAAGAAAATAAGCATCCTAATGAAGAAAGCATGCATCATGATAAAAAAATATGCATCATAATGAAGAAAATATGTATCATGATGAAGAAAATGTAAATCATGATGAAGAAAATGAGCATCATGATCAAGAAAATGAGCATCATGATGAAGAAAATACGCATCATGATGAAGGAAATTTGAATAATGATGAAAAAATTAGCATCATGATGAAGAAAATTAGTATCATGATGAAGAAAACGAGCATCATGATAAAGGAAACGAGCATTATGATGAAAAAAATAAACATCATGATGAAGAAAATTTGCATCATGATGAAGAAAATTTTTATCATGATAAAAAAAATGAGCATCATAATGAAGAAAATGAGCATCATGATGAGGAAAAGAGCATCATGATGAAGAAAATGAACATCAAGATGAAGGAAATAAGCATCATGATGAACGAAATGAGCATCATGATTAAGAAAATAAGCATCATGATGAAGAAAATATACATCACGATGAAGAAAATTAGCATCATGATGAAGAAAATATGCATCATAATGAATAAAATGAGCGTCACGATGAAGAAAATATGCATCATTATGAAGAAAATGAGCATTATGAAGAAGAAAATGAGCATCATGATGAGGAAAATATGCATCATGATGCAGAAAATGAGAATCATGATGAAGAAAATATGCATCATGATGAAGAAAATAAGCATCATGAAGAATAAAATATGAATCACGATGAAGAAAATGAGAATCACGATAAAGAAAATGAGCATCATGATGATGAAAATATGCATCATGATGAAGAAAATGAGCATTATGATGAAGGAAATGAGAATCATGATGAAGAAAATGAGCATCATGATGAATAAAATATACATATCGATGAAAAAATGAGCATCATCATGAAGAAATATTTGCATCATGATGAAGTAAGTGAGTATCATGATGAAGAAAATGAGAATCATGATGAAGAATAAATACATCATGATGAAGAAAATGAGCATCATAATGAAGAAAATGAGCATCATGATAAAGGAAATGTGCATCATAATGAAGAAAATGAGCATCATAATGAAGAAAATGAGCATCATGATAAAGGAAAAGAGCATCATGATGAAGAAAATGAACATCATGATGAAGGAAATGAGCATCATGATGAACGAAATGAGGATTATGAATAAGAAAATAAGCATCATGATGAAGAAAATATGCATCAAGATGAAGAAAATATTCATCATGATGAAGAAAATGAGCATTATGATGAAGTAATTGAGCATCATGATGAAGAAAATATGCATCGTGATGAAGAAAATATGCATCATGATGAAGAAAATTGGCATCATGATAAAGAAAATATGCATCATGATGAAGAAATTGAGCATCATGATGAAGAAAATGAGCATCATGATGAAGAAAATATGCATCATTATGAAGAAAATCATCATGAAGAAGAAAATGAGCATCATGATGAAGAAAATGAGCATCATGATGAAGAAAATATGCATCATGATGAAGAAAATATGCATCATGAAGAATAAAATATGAATCATGATGAAGAAAATGGGTATCATCATAAAGAAAATGAGCATCATGATGAAGAAAATGAGCATCATGATGAAGAAAATAAGCATCATCATGAAGAAAATATGCATCATCATGAAGAAAATGAACATCATGATGAAGAAAATGAGCATCATGATGAAGAAAATGAGAATCATAGTGAAGAAAATGTGCATCATGATGATGAAAATGAGCATCAAGATAAAGAAAATGAGTATCACGACGAAGAAAATATGCATCACGATGAAGAAAATATGCATCGTGGTGAAGATAATGAAAAGAAAACGAGCATCATGATGAAGAAAATATGTATCATGATGAAGAAAATAAGCATCATGATGAAGGAAGAGAGCTTCATGATGAAGGAAATGAGCATCATTATGAACGAAATGAGCATCATGATGAAGAACATATGCATCACGATGAATAAAATGAGAATCTTGATGAAGAAAATATTCATAATGATGAAGAAAATGAGCATCATGATGAAGTAATTGGGCATCATGATGAAGAAAATATGCATCATGATAAAGAAAGTATGCATCACGATGAATAAAATTAGCATCATGATGAAGAAAATATGCATCATGATGAAGAAAATGAGAATCGCGATGAAGAAAATATGCATCATGATGAAGAAAATGAGAATCACGATGAAAAAAATATGCATCACGATGAAGAATATATGCATCATGATGAAGATAATGAGAAGAAAACGAGCATCATGATGAAAAAAATATACATCATGATGAAGAAAATATGCATCATGATGAAGAAAATATGCATCATGACGAAGAAAATGAGCATCACGATAAAGAAATAAGCATCATGATGAAGAAAATATGCATCATGATGAAGAAAATTACCATCATGATGATGAAAATATGCATCATGATTAAGAAGACGAGCATCATGTTGAAGGAAACGAGTATCATGATGAAGAAAATAAGCATCATGATGAAAAAAATTTGCATAATGATGAAGAAAATTTACATCATTATAAAGAAAATGAGCATCATAATGAAGAAAATATGCAACATGATTAAGAAATGAGCATCACGATGAAGAAAATGAGCATCATGATGAAGAAAATATGCATCATTATTAAGAAAATGAGCATCATGAAGAAGAAAATGAGCATCATGATGAAGAAAATATGCATCATGATGCAAAAATGAGCCTCATGATGAAGAAAATATGCATCATGATTAAGAAAATATGCATCATGATGAAGAAAATAAGCATCATGAAGAATGTAATATGAATCATGATGAAGAAAATGAGCATCATGATGAAGAAAATATGCATCATCATGAAGAAAATGAACATCATGATGAAGAAAATGAGCATCATGATGAAGAAAATGAGAATCATAGTGAAGAATATGCATCATGATGAAGAAAATGAGCATCATGATAAAGAAAATGAGTATCACGATGAAGAAAATGAGCATCACGATGAAAAAATATGCATCACGATGAATAAAATATACATCATGATGAAGAAAATATGCATCATGATGAAGATAATGAGAAGAAAACGAGCATCATGATGAAGAAAATATGTATCATGATGAAGAAAATTTGTATCATGATAAAGAAAATGAGCATCATGATGAAGAAAATGAGTATCATGATAAAGGAAAAGAGCATCATGATGAAGGAAATGAGCATCATGATGAACGAAATGAGCATCGTGATGAAGAAAATATGCATCACGATGAATAAAATGAGCATCATGATGAAGAAAATATACATCACGATGAAGAAAATGAGCATCACGATAAAGAAAATAAGCATCATAATGAAGAAAATATACATCATGATGAAAAAAATATGCATCATAATGAAGAAAATATGCATCATGATGAAGAAAATATACATCATGATGAAGATAATGTAAATCATGATGAAGAAAATGAGCATCATGATAAAAAAAATGAGCATCATGATTAAGAAAATATGCATCATGATGAAGAAAATCTGAATCATGATGAAGAAATTAGAATCATGATGAAGAAAATTAGCATCATGATGATAAAACTATGCATCATGATGAAGAAAACAAGCATCATGATAAAGGAAACGAGCATTATGATGAAGAAAATAAACATCATGATGAAGAAAACTTGCATCCTGATGAAGAAAGTATTCATCATGATAAAGAAAATGAGCATTATAATGAAGAAAATAAGCATCATGATGAAGAAAATGAACATCATGATAAAGGAAATAAGCATCATGATGAACGAAATGAGCATCATGATTAAGAAAATAAGCATCATGATGAATAAAATATGCATTACGATGAAGAAAATGAGAATCATGATGAAGAAAATATTCATCATGATGAAGAAAATGAGCATCATGATGAAGTAAATGAGCATCATGATGAAGAAAATATGCATCATGATGAAGAAAGTATGCATCACGATGAAGAAAATTAGCATCTTGATGAAGAAAATAGCATCATGATGCAAAAATGAGTATCATAATGAAGAAAATATGAATCATGATTAAGAAAATATGCATCATGATGAAAAAAATAAGCATCATGAAGAATAAAATATGAATCATGATGAAGAAAATGAGCATCATGTTGAAGAAAATGAGCATCATGTTGAAGAAAATGAGCATCATGATGAAGAAAATATGCATCATCATGAAGAAAATGAACATTATGATGAAGAAAATGAGCATCATGATGAAGAAAATGAGAATCATAGTGAAGAAAATATGCAACATGATGATGAAAATGAGCATCATGATAAAGAAAATGAGCATCACGATGAAGAAAATATATATCACGATGAAGAAAATGAGCATCACGATGAAGAAAATATGCATCACGATGAAGAAAATATGCATCATGATGAAGAAAGTATGCATCATGGTGAAGATAATGAGAAGAAAACGAGCATCATGATGAAGAAAATATGCATCATGATGAAGAAAATGAGCATCATGATGAAGGAAGAGAGCGTCACGATGAAGGAAATGAGCATCATGATGAACGAAATGAGCATCATGATGAAGAAAATATGCATCACGATGAATAAAATGAGAATCATGATGAAGAAAATATTCATCATGATGAAAAAAATGAGCATCATGATGAAGTAATTTAGCATCATGATGAAGAAAATATGCATCATGATGAAGAAAGTATGCATCACGATGTAGAAAATTAGCATCATGATGAAGAAAATATTCATCAAGATGAAGAAAATGAGCATCACGATGAAGAAAATATGCATCATTATCAAGAAAATGAGCATCATGAAAAAGAAAATGTGCATCATGATGAAGACAATAAGCATCATGATGCAAAAATGAGCATCATGATGAAGAAAATATGCATCACGATGAAGAAAATAAGCATCATGATGAAGAAAATAAGCATCATGATGAAGAAAATAAGCATCATGAAGAATAAATATGAATCATGATGAACAAAATGAGTATCATGATAAAAAAAATGAGCATCATGATGAAGAAAATGAGCATCATGATGAAGAAAATATGCATCATCATGAAGAAAATATGCATCATCCTGAAGAAAATGAACACCATGATGAAGAAAATGAGCATCATGATGAAAAAAATGAGAATCATAGTGAAGAAAATATGCATCATGATGATGAAAATGAGCATCATGATAAAGAAAATGAGCATCACGATGAAGAAAATATGCATCACGATGAAGAAAATGGGCATAACGATGAAGAAAATATGCATCATGATGAAGAAAATATGCATAATGGTGAAGATAATGAGAAGAAAACGAGCATCATGATGAAGAAAATATGCATCATGATGATGAAAATGAGAATCATGATGAAGGAAGAGAGCATCATGATGAAGTAAATAAGCATCATGATGAACGAAATGAGCATCATGATGAAGAAAATATGCATCACGATGAATAAAATGAGAATCATGATGAAGAAAATATTCATCATGATGAAGAGAATGAGCATCATGATGAAGTAATTGAGCATCATGATGAAGAAAATATGCATCATGATTAAGAAAATATGCGTCATGATGAAGAAAATAAGCATCATGAAGAATAAAATATGAATCATGATGAAGAAAATGAGTATCATGAAAAAAAATGAGCATCATGATGAAGAAAATGAGCATCATGATGAAGTAAATATACATCATCATGAAGAAAATGAACATCATGATGAAGAAAATGAGCATTATGATGAAGAAAATGAGAATTATAGTGAAGAAAATATGCATCATGATGAAAAAAATGAGCATCATGATAAAGAAAATGAGCATCACGATGAAGAAAATATGCATCACGATGAAGAAAATGAGTATCACGATGAAAAAAATATGCATCACGATGAAAAAAATATGCATCATGATGAAGAAAATATGCATCATGATGAAGATAATGAGAAGAAAACGAGCATCATGATCAATAAAATATGCATCATGATGAAGAAAATTTGTATCATGATAAAGAAAATGAGCATCATGATGAAGAAAATGAGCATCATGATGAAGGAAAAGAGCATCATGATGAAGGAAATGAGCATCATAATGAACGACATGAGCATCATGATGAAGAAAATATGCATCACGATTAATAAAATGAGAATCATGATGACGAATATATGCATCATGATGAAGAAAATGAGCCTCATGATGAAGAATATATGCATCATGATGAAGAAAATGAGCATCATGATGAAGAAAATATGAATCATGATGAAGAAAATGAGTATGAAGATGAAGAAAATGAGCATCATAATTGATAAAATATGCATCATGATGAAGAAAATGAGCATCATGATGAAGAAAATATGCATCACGATGTAGAAAATGAGCATCACGATGAAGAAAATATGTATCATAATGAAGAATATATGCTTCATGATGAAGAAAATGAGCATCATGATGAAGAAAATATGAATCATGATGAAGAAAATGAGTATCAAGATGAAGAAAAAGAGCATCATAATTGATAAAATATGCATCATGATGAAGAAAATGAGCATCATGATGAAGAAAATATGCATCACGATGTAGAAAATAAGCATCACGATGAAGAAAATATGTATCATAATGAAGAATATATGCTTCATGATGAAGAAAATGTGCATCATGATGAAGAAAATGAGCATCATGAACAAGAAAATGAGCATCATGATGAAGAAAATTTGCATCATGATGATAAAAATATGCATCATGATGAAGAAAATGAGCACTATGATGAAGGAAACGAGCATCATGATGAAGAAACCGAGCATCATGATAAAGAAAATATGCATCATGATAAAGAAAATGAACATCATGTTAAAGAAAATAAACATCATGATGAAGGAAAAGAGCATCATAATGAAGGAATTGTGCATCACGATGAAGAAAAAAAGCATCATGATGAAGAAAATATGCATCATGACGAAGAAAATGAGCATCACGATAAAGAAATAAGCATCATGATGAAGAAAATATGCATCATGATGAAGAAAATATGAATCATGATGAAGAAAATTACCATCATGATGAAGAAGACGAGCATCATGATGAAGGAAACGAGTATCATGATGAAGAAAATAAGCATCATGATGAAAAAAATTTGCATAATGATGAAGAAAATTTACATCATTATAAAGAAAATGAGCATCATAATGAAGAAAATGAGCATCATGATAAAGAAAATGAGCATCATGATGAAGGAAATGAGCATAATGATGACTAAATGAGCATCATGATTAAGAAAATAGGCATTATGATGAAGAAAATATGTATGACGATGAAGAAAATGAGCATCGTGATGAAGAAAATATTCATCGTGATGAAGAAAATGAGTATCATGATGAAGTAAATGAGCATCATGATGAAGAAAATATGCATCATGATGAAGAAAGTATACATCACAATGAAGAAAATTAGCATCATGATGAAGAAAATATGTATCATGATGAAGAAAATGAGCATCACGATGAAGAAAATGAGCATCATGATAAAGAAAATATGCATCATTATGAAGGAAATGAGAATCATGATGAAGGAAATAAGCATCCTGATGAAGAAAATATACATCATGATGAAGAAAATGAGAATCATCATGAAGAAAAAATATGCATCATGATGAAGAAAATTAGCATCATGATGAAGAAAATGATCATCATGATGAAGAATATATGCATCATGATGAAGAAAATGAGCACCACGATTAAGAAAATAAGCATCACGATGAAGACAATATGCATCACGACAAAGAAAATGAGTATCATGATGAAAAAAATTAGGATCATGATGAAGAAAATGAGCATCACGATCAAGAAAATGAGAATCATGATGAAGAAAATATGCATCATGATGAAGAAAATGAGCATCACGATCAAGAAAATGAGCATCATGATGAAAATATGCATCATGATGAAGAAAATAAACATCATGATGAAGAAAATATGAATATTGATGAAGAAAATTAGCATCATGATGATATAAATATGCATTATAATGATGAAAATATGCATCATGATGAAGAAAATGAGCATCATAATAAAGGAAATGAGCATCATGATGAAGGAAATGTGCATCATGATGAAGAAAATGAACATCATGATGAAGCAAATATGCATCATGATGAAGAAAAGGAGCATCATGATGAAGAAAATGAGCATCATGGTGAAGGAAAAGAGCATCATGATGAAGAAAATGAGCATTATGATGAAGGAAATGAGCATCATGATGAAGGAAATGAGCATCATGATGAATAAAATATACACCTATGATGAAGAAAATGAGCATCATCATGAAGAAAAAATATGCATCATGATGAAGAAAATGAGCTTCATGATGAACTAAGTGAGCATCAAGATGAAGAAAATGAGAATCATGATCAACAATATATGCATCACTATGAAGAAAATGAGCATCATGATGAAGAAAATATGCATCACGATAAAGAAAATGAGCATCATAATGAAGAAAATATGCATCATGATGAAGAAAATATGCATCATGATGAAGAAAATGTAAATCATGATGAAGAAATTAGAATCATGATGAAGAAAATTAGCATCATGATGATGAAAATATGCATCATGATGAAGAAAACGAGCTCCATGATAAAGGAAACGAGCATTATGATGAAAAAAATAAACATTATGATGAAGAAAACTTGCATCATGATGAAGAAAAAATTCATCATGATAAAGAAAATGAGCATCATAATGAAGAAAATGAACATCATGATGAAGGAAAAGAGTATCATGATGAAGAAAATGAACATCATGATAAAGGAAATAAGCATCATGATGAACGAAATGAGGATCATTATTAAGAAAATAAGCATCATGATGAAGAAAATATGCATCACGATGAAGAAAATAAGAATCATGATGAAGAGAATATTCATCATGATGAAGAAAATGAGTATCATGATGAAGTAAATGAGCATCATGATGAAGAAAATATGCATCATGATGAAGAAAGTATGCATCACGATGAAGAAAATTAGCATCATGATGAAGAAAATATGCATCATGATGAAGAAAATGAGCATCACGATGAAGAAAATGAGCATCGTGATGTAAAAAATATGCATCTTTATGAAGAATATGAGCATCATGAAGAAGAAAATGAGCATCATGATGAAGAAAATGAGCATCATGATGAAGAAAAAATGCATCATGATGTAGAAAATGAGCATCATGATGAAGAAAATATGCATCATGATGAAGAAAATAAGCATTATGAAGAATAAAATATGAATCATGATGAATAAAATGAGTATCATGATAAAGAAAATGAGCAAACATGATGATGAAAATATGCATCATGATAAAGAAAATGAGCATTATGGTGAAGGAAATAAACATCATGATGAAGAAAATGAGCATCATCATGAAGAAAAAATATGCATCATGATGAAGAAAATGAGCATCATGATGATGAAAATATGCATAATGATGAAGAAAATATGCATCATGATGAAAAAATATGAATCATGATGAAGAAAATGAGTATCATAAGCATCATGATGAAGAAAATATTCATCATGATGAAGGAAATGAGCTTCATGATGAAGAAAATGAGCATCATGATGAAGAAAATATGCATCATTATAAAAAAAATGAACATCATGATGAAGAAAATATGCATCATGATGAAGAAAATGAGCATCATGATAAAGAAAATGAGCATCACGATAAATAAAATATGCATCACGACGAAGAAAATAAGCATCATGATGAAGAAAATATGCATCACGATGAAGAAAATATGCATCATGATAAAGAAAATAAGCATCATGATGAAGAAAATGAGCATCATGATGAAGGAAAAGAGCATCATGATGAAGGAAATAAGCATCATGATGAACGAAATGAGCATCATGATGAAGAAAATATGCATTACGATGAATAAAATGAGCATCATGATGAAGAAAATATGTATCACGATGAAGAAAAATGAGCATCACGATAAAGAAAATAAGCATCCTAATGAAGAAAGCATGCATCATGATGAAAAAAAATATGCATCATAATGAAGAAAATATGTATGATGATGAAGAAAATGTAAATCATGATGAAGAAAATGAGCATCATGATCAAGAAAATGAGCATCATGATGAAGAAAATACGCATCATGATGAAGGAAATCTGAATAATGATGAAAAAATTAGCATCATGATGAAGAAAATTAGTATCATGATGAAGAAAACGAGCATCATGATAAAGGAAACGAGCATTATGATGAAAAAAATAAACATCATGATGAAGAAAATTTGCATCATGATGAAGAAAATTTTTATCATGATAAAAAAAATGAGCATCATAATGAAGAAAATGAGCATCATGATGAGGAAAAGAGCATCATGATGAAGAAAATGAACATCAAGATGAAGGAAATAAGCATCATGATGAACGAAATGAGCATCATGATTAAGAAAATAAGCATCATGATGAAGAAAATATACATCACGATGAAGAAAATTAGCATCATGATGAAGAAAATATGCGTCATGATGAATAAAATGAGCGTCACGATGAAGAAAATATGCATCATTATGAAGAAAATGAGCATTATGAAGAAGAAAATGAGCATCACGATGAAGAAAATATGCATCATGATGCAGAAAACGAGAATCATGATGAAGAAAATATGCATCATGATGAAGAAAATAAGCATCATGAAGAATAAAATATGAATCACGATGAAGAAAATGAGAATCACGATAAAGAAAATGAGCATCATGATGATGAAAATATGCGTCATGATGAAGAAAATGAGCA